>VYZU01061724.1:0-39495 GCA_013401355.1 Ceyx cyanopectus | reverse complement strand
GCGGGCTAAAAAAAAAAAAAAAAAAAAGTCAACTGGGAGTTTTAGATACAGACAGAGATTCTGTAGGTCCTTATCACTTGCCTCATAACTGGCCACTCCATATCTGAAGATGAATAATTGAAAGACAGTGGACCTATACTATAATTATGGGCTGACAATATCATCACCTGTTGGAAGGAAAGCTAACCCAAATGTGGGTATTCCTGAATTGTCAGCATTCTAAGCAGCCTTTAAAAAAAAAGCAACCTATGTGATTTTATTGTATATTTTCAATCCTTCCAGCCAATTCTGAAGAGTTACTGCCAGACATACACAGCATTAGATGCCTGCTATGTATATACACTCACCTTCATTAGTTTGATGTTCAAATGGTTACTTAGAAATACTAATACCTGTGATGAGTGGTTTCAAATGACTACACAGACAGGTGTGCAGAGCTGTGAACATGTTGTGTACATTGGGACCTTTGAAAATGGCTCCTTTAAGTTTCCACTTGTAGCCTGTTACTGAACTGGGCTTTAGCACAAATATTTTGAAATGATTGTTTTAACATTTTCGTGCTTGCTTTTAAAGTAGATCATCCTCTGTGATTGTGGACAATGGAAAGGATTGTTCAGTGGTCTCTTGCTCTAATCGAGTCAATTTGCTTTGCTGGGATTTCCCTCTTCCCTGTGTTCAGTGCTCAAAGTAGTAGGACCAAACAGAGTGAAGCGGATCTAATTAACTTCTCTCAAGGGTATTGACTGTCTTCAAAGGAAGAGGAAAGCAATGAGGAATACATTAGGAGAGCCTATTCATTGCCAGCTCACACACAGGAGCACATCTTCCTCTTGCAGAACCAGGGTTCACATAAATTTCCTTATTTGATTGTGTTTCCTGTTGCATAAAGGCAGCAGAGGCTCTGTGATCTCCTGTGGCTTCTGAAGAAAGGAAGTCAAAAGGAAATAAAGCAAAAGTGCTTTCTATAAACAGTGGAAATTAGAAATTCATAATTAGCCTTCATTCATTAGGAGGATGCAAAGTGAAAGGCAAAGTGGGTTAGTGTATTATCTTCTCTCTTTTAAGGTGTACCCATGTGCAGATACACAACCCTGACTGAAGATAGGATGCTGCCTTCATCTCCCTTGAACACCTATAGCAAGGAATAGCAAGGACTTCTCAGCCATGCAAGGTGAGGCCAAAGTTTGGCAAACCTTGTAAACACAAGAAACTGGTGCAATACTGGGTCTGGAGAGCTCCTGCAATGCTGCTGCTGCTGCTGGGAGTGGGTGTCAGGAGGGTGGGCTGGCTAGCCAGGGAGATGGTGCTAAGGGGACAGAAGACAGACTCCTGTGATTTCCATCCACTTGGCTTTGAGTGTTAATCAAAACCAAAATTTCACATTAGCATAATTTAAGAAATAACAGTCAAACTGTTGCATGCCTCAGTTTCTCCAATGTGGAGTAACAACATGAGGCCTCTCAAGGGTTTAACCCATGGATGTTGGCCTACAGTATCTCCTAATGACTGGCAGCTGGACACAGGATAGATACCAATGCCCATTCAAGTGCCATGGTGGTAAGAGCATCACTGGCCAGATGGATGGGACCTGTGGTGAGACATGCAGCACACCTGTGAGACCTTAATCTCTGACAATGCATTTCATGTGGAAAGGGCAAATGCATTTTCAGCTCAGGCTAATAAGAGTCCATTTTTGTCTGTAATTGAACAGTCCTTGTCACCCATTGGTGCAATCTCCAAAGGATTTTACTGGTATCCTTGAAATTCTGGTGGGTATTTGCTTGCAGGACATGCAGTGTCCTCCAGCTGTAGCATTGCCACAGGTTCACCTCCTTATTTGGAGACCTGGACCTCTTGAGGCAGAGAGGAATGGAAGGAAGCTGAAATATTCTATGAAGTATTTCACACAAAAGAACCTTTACCCCTCTCTCCTCTGAAGCAGTAAGCAGTTAGTAAGCCTTTCATTGTACTAAGATGACATGAGTAAGGATGGTGTGTCGGGCTAAAGCAAGGTAGGCTGCTAACATCTGGGAGCTATTTTCAGATGTCAGAAGGTAACAAGGTGCTGGCTCTTCTGCTAAATTGAAATCCTTTTGCAACATCCCTGCTTCCAACACAATCTGCTGATTGTCATCTTTATTATTCCACGTGCAGATAAACACATAATAGCATCTTGCCAAATGGTGTTGCCATTCAAACTGTACCCGTAATCTGTACGTCTCAGGCAATCTCAGCCTTTCCTAATGAATACATTTCCCTACCAATTTCTGCAGGATGAGAGCCCTGGTCTTGCAATTTACTCAGCAGTAGGTCTGCAGACGCCTGTGTGCCTTTCAGAGGGGGAGAGGATTGGGGGTGGGGAAGGAAGGGGGAAGGGACATTACCAGCACCTTCGTCAGCACAACATCAAATTAGATTATGAGAGACATTAAAGATATAACCTGAGCAGAATAACCCTCTTCAGGGCACAGCTGTGAGCAGCATCAATGCTCTCAAAATATTTTGCTGGTGCAGAACCACTTAACAACAGGATGTTTTACAAGCCTTTAAACTCCCCTATGTCTTAACACTTTATTTTAGGAGGGTTAGGCTGCGTACTAGTGAGCTTCAGCTGTTGCATTGCTGTATGTTTTACATCAGGCTTGTGTGGGCTCTTGGTTCCACTGGGTGATGTCCTGCTCTGCAGCCCTGTTGGGTTATTGCAAAGACAAATAACAGTTGTTTGCTCAGGCAGCAGAAAACTAGGAATGGCTCACACTGGGACACGGAGAGAAGTGATGAATCAAGGTGGCCACTCAGCTTTAGCACAGCAGAGTATTTCACAGGAGGGTGCTTCAGCAAGGTAATGGAAGGCAGCCTCCCTGCCCTGGCTGAGATCCTATCTCACCAAGAGACCAGAGCTGGAAGCCCTTGGCACCAAGTGCCCTGCTGAGCTGCCAGTGTAATGTTCCTGTTGGGCTGGAACCAGCGTGTGGGTGAACACTGGGAATAAGGGTTTCCTCAAAGGACAAAAGTAAATAGCAACAGATCATCCCCCACTGCCTTCCCTAAACAAATGCAAACCATATTTGCCATCAGCAAAGTATTTTTATGGTTCCCACCTCATTCTTACTTGGTTGATAGCTTTTACAGCTCAACCTTCAGAGCGGCTGTGGTGGGACAGCCCAGTGAGCTACTCAACCATAAAGGCTGAGCTGGGACCCTGGAATGGTTTTGCAACAACAGTGCTGGGTAGAAGCATTGGGAAAAGGTGGTGAGGAAGCATGAAGCAGCTGCTTTGTTCTCTTCCCCTCTGCTGGGGGTGCATTAGTAGGAGCAGTTGCCCATGCCTGTGTGTTTTTACACCCTACTTTGCCTCCTTTCATATCAGTGATGCCAAATTAATCTAAGATCCCTAGAGAAGCAATAGTTATTAAATGCAATAATTACCTGTATTCTAAAGAATGTCCTATTTACATTCAAATATATTCAATTCAATATATTGTGCCACTGCACTTAATAAATAGAGCAAAAGGTGGTTTATAGGCTAGGGCTGTGCTTTTATCAGCTTTCCACTGTGGTCATCAATTAAATCATTAAATAATGAATGGATTGGCTCAGCTCTATTAAATGATAATCTTCAGTCCCATAGATCCTGTAATTTCTGCTGCATGTGGTGGGAGTGTGCGTGCTCCTTTCTTTACAGGCATCAGAGCTGGCTGAGGTGCTGAGTAAAGCTGGAGTCTGCTGCATGGCAGAGCAGGGGCTTGGCATCTCTGTACTGTGAGCCCCTTGGTGCCTGGGTAACACACAGAGCTGCAGCCCTGCTCTTCAGACTTTGTTTTAATAAGAGTTTTGCCCCAGGCAACTATTCGGATGCCTTTTCTCCTATAGGAGCTTAAATCCTAACACCAGAAAAAGCACACTGGAGAATCGTATTTCTTCCTTTGTTGCCACTAAATGCAATGAGGTTGTTGGAGACCAGCACAATATGGGAATTTGTTGTGAATGTCTTATAAGATGCTTGGCCTTTCCTTGCCTCAGCTGCCCTTTGGGGTGAAGCAAGGTGAGCAGGACTTAACAGAAGGGTTTTTAAGGAGAAATTAGTGTTTCCAAGATACTACTGTAGGATACCACTGCACTTTGCTAGAAGGAAGTGTATTGTACTGAGGTTTACAAATGTAAATCTGTGTCCAGAGCTGCTCCAGGGCACAAAGCTGACACACAAGGGCCCAAGAGTGTGTCTGCATTCTGCAAAAGAGGCTGGTGGGTGCACCGTGCCTGGTGGGAATGAGCCCTGCAACCTGCCAGCTCCAGGGTGTGCCAAGGCACCAGGAGCATGCTGGGTGGCACAGACACACTAGCAGCTTAACCACAGACAAGGCTGCGCTCAAGGACATTCCTCTCCCTGCTCACCTACTATTGTGAAAGGGTCCCAAAGGCACAGACTAAGGGAAACTAGGGCATCAAACTCCCCTCAGTCCCTTAGGCTCACTCAGCTCCACAGGTACAAGCAGCCAGGCATCCCTTTGGCTTAGTCCATATTCAGTACCAGACTGATGCAGCCAAAGTGAGGAAACTAGTGCACCAAAAGTTTGTTTTAGAGAGCAAAACATTTTTAGGACAAAAATCCTCCTCTTCAGGAATCCTGTCCTCTCTTGCTGGGTGAGAGAGCAATACCTGGCTCTTACTGGGCTGATTTACTTGGGCATTGTGCTGCTGGTTTCATCTTGCAGTGCTTTGTAAAGCACTTAGGGATGACTTGGCAGGGGGAAAGGTGTTTCTTAAAATGGAAATCTCCTGATCCTATGCCTTAGAAAAGCTTCATTAATTAAATTGTAGTCGCCAACAGAGAGGGTATTTTTCCTGGCAGTTAAATGGCTGGAGGATCTGAAGGCCCCAGGCAAAGCCAAAGGTATTGGATCCAGCAAGATGTTAACTGCCAGGAAATATCCCAAGAAGACAGTGTTATTGCTGTAATACGCTTAATAAAACATTCTGGTTTTCCTCTGGCACTGCAGGCACAGAGACAACCTCCAACTGCTTCTACATCTAATTCAGCTTGGCGGGCAAAGAAAGCAGGAGGTGCAGGGCACTGCCACCCCTTAGTCTGTCAGGTTGGACACACTGCACAAACCAGTGCATTTCCANGTTTCTGAAATTCATGGTAGGAGTCTAGGGCTAATGTAACATACCAAGTGCACCACCTTGCTTCAGAGTAGGACATGTAGAACCTTGCAGGCTGGAGCTAAACCCTGGGACTGTGTCAGACAATAGCAGTTCTCATTTGAGAGGAGGCTTTATCAACCCATATCATGCCAGAATTAATGGCTCCTTTAATAAAACTGAGTGAGATCATCACTCTTGGCTTAATTTTTCCTTTTTATTGCCTTTTACATGTACAAGTAATGATCAGCTGCTTAAATATCTCTAAAGCCAACACTTACACGTAAGGACATGTTCAAATCTCACTCTCTAATGAATGGTAGTGTCATCTCAGGTACTTTTAGCACATTCCTGGACCCAAAATAAAAGAGGCATCTGGTAGGACCAGCTCCAGTATTATATCTCATCCTTCAAGACTCCTGAAAAGGGTCAAGTCCCATTAAAACAGTGAGATGCACCAGTCCTGCACCAGTGCTCAGTGCAAGCTCAGGTCAAAGATCACATGTGGGTTTGAAGAAAAAGGCTAATATCTCTGTGCTGTTCGTGTAGAAGTAGGACCTTCACAAAGCTCCAGGCACAGTTTAAGAGATTCATTGGATTTCCAAATAATCTTTCAAGAGAAGTCACCAGATTATGGACCAAATCTTTGTTTCCCCTTGATCCCCAGAAGCTTTCTAGACAGTGCAGGCTTCCCATTTGCCTGCTCCATCCCATAATAAACATCAGAATCAGTTTCAGATGTTACTGAAATATTACTTAGATATACAACCTACAAGTCAGATTTTAATTCCTAAATACCTGTATCTCTTAAAAAAAATCATTTTAGGCTCTAAATCTTTTTTTACAAACCATCTTCTCTCCCTTGGATATTGCTTGTGTGCAGGAAGAACTGTTCCCAGTACACCCAACACCCAGCTGTGTTTCTGCTGAACTCTCCAGCAAAATTATAGTTTATGGGGAGAGATAAGAGCTATCCCCTCGCTTGGCCCTGGTAATTTTTGTAAAATATATATATGTACAGGATGTGCAGCCCCTGACCTCCCTGCCCTGAGGTACCATTCAGCTCATGGCTCCATCCCACTGCCTGGGGTAGGTGAGAGCTACTGTAGGAGCCCCCAGAGGAAGTGCTGGGGGTTTGGGGCATTATTGTCAGTGTGACTCCTTCCTCCGGCTGGCTAAAAAGTTGATTTACTGTATCTGTGAAGACTTTGCAATGTACTTACATAGGTGTAATTGGTTGGAGGACTGACTGAGGGCCCCCAGCAGCCCTCATGTTGCCCTGCTGCATGCTCATGTTTGCAGTAGCAGGTGCAGTGGAGGAGGTTGCTTTGGTAGGGCTGAGGTGGAATCACAGAATGGTAGGGGTTGGAAGGGACCTCTGGAGATCAGAGTCCAACCCCCCCTGCTACCAGAGCAGGAACACCCAGGGCAGGCCACAGAGCTGGGCCTTGAAAGTCTCCAGAGAAGGAGATGGAAGAGCCTGCCCGTTGTTTGTGGCAGCACATCCACAAAAATTAATAGTTTTTCTTTCTTTCACCTACCGTTAATCTGCAACGTGCATGAATTGTAATTAAGCTCATTTAGAACAGGGCACTGTATGAAAAACACTAATATCAGCAATATAGTCATCCAGGGTAGCTCCATTTCTCAAGATAATGGTAGGGGGGAAAAGCCTGTCTCGCAGAGCTCCGAGTGTGGGTGAGCAGTGCAGAGTTCAGATGCTCCCTTGAGCATCTCCTTGAGGTGGGAGGCCAGGATGAAGCACCTCTCTAGGCCTCTGGAGAAGGTCTGGGAACTTTGTAGTGGTTTATGTACATTTTTGAAGGAGGAATCAAAGGACATCTTCTGAACTTGAACTCCCAAAGTATAACTGAGAAAGGCTAACACTTTGAGTTATTATATAGGCAGTTTGTAAATTGGCTTAGAGTTGTGGTAAACATGGTTGGCCTTATTTGTAGATTTAGATGAGAAATTAGGAAGATGTTCTTCACTCTGACAGTAGTAAGGCACTGGAGCAGGTTGCCCTGGGAAGCTGTGGATGCTCCTTCCCTGGATGTGTTCAAGCACAGGATTGGGCCTTGTGTTATCTGCTCTAGTGGGAGGTGTCCCTGCCATGGCAGGGGGTTTGGCACAAGATTATCTTTAAGGTGCCTTCCAACCCAAACAATTCTATGCTTCAATAAAGTACATCCTCCTAAGAACCCCTACAAAAATCTCATTTAAGTTAGTGAGGTCAATGGGACCACTGCCTGGCATAGTATTACAGTTAGGATAGGATGCTCTGGAAATTCTTAGAGGTGTAGTCAAGGACCAAGTTACTCAAGGGCTAGGACTTGAGGCCACAAAGCCAAAGCTCACCCTGCTTGAAGGGCAGGCAACACCAATAGAAGATGGGTGTTAAACCACCTCGCAGAGCTTTTCTACTGGAGAGGGAGCTGATTGACTCCAGCCCCACTGGATCTGGATATTAGGAAAAAATTCTTTACTGAAAGGGTTGTCAGGCATCGGAATGACCTGCCCAGGGAGTTGGTGGAGTCACTATCCCTGGAAGTGTTTAAGAGCTGGGTAGACGTTGTGCTTAGGGACATGGTTTAGTGGTTTTTGATAGAGCTGGGAACTGGGTTGAACTTGATGGTCTTTAAAGTTCTTTCAGCTGAAACTATTCTATGATCAGCTACACCAGCTTGTGTAAAGCCTCCTGAGTTTGGGTGATGGGACCTTTAACAGAAATCAGAGAAGGGCTTTAAACCAGGTGGTGCTGATTAGCTGCTGATTGCCTGGGCTCTACAAGTAGGGGTGGAAGGGAGCACAGCCCAGAAGCTCTGAGCTCATCATGTTGGTTGAAAAAGTGAGAAAAGGGATGGCTTTTGCTGCATGTCTACTGGGAGGTTACTGAAAACAGTGAGTACTTGGAGTTGTTTGTTTGTTATTCACGGCATGGGTTACCCAGAGAAGCCCCATTTCTGGAAATGTTCTAGGGCAGGTTAGCTGGGGCTCTGAGCAACCTGCTCTAGTTGCAGAAATCCCTGCCTAGTGCAGGGTGTTGGACTAGATGAGTTTTTAAGTACCCTTATAACCCAAACCATTCTATGAGTCTTTGGGAGGGTAAATGAGGGGCTGAAATCTCTCATGCCTTCCCCTGAAATCCATGATTCTGACAGCTTCTGACGTTCATACAGTGCTCCTTGTGGTCTCTAAGCTGTGCCAAATCTCTCCAACATGCTCACATTCAGTGAGCTGCCCTAGTGCAGGCAGGGATTTCACCCCTCGGCTTCCACAACTCCCTGCACAAAAAGCAGTGGGGGGCTGTCAGGCAGGAGGGCTGCCTTGCATCTGCTGCGAGGCTGAGGCATCCCAGCTGGGTCCCAGTACCATGCCAAGCTGCTCTGCATGCACAGGGACTGTGGGGTTGGGGTTTTGGGACATCTGGCAGCACAGGCTGTATGACATCTGGAAAGCCAAGAGTTTGCCACCCAAAGAGGGGTTCAGCAGGTCTGGGATTTGGCTCCTTATCTGTGACCTTTCAGGGAGAGGTCTGGGAGGGAGTAATCTTTCCCTCCTCTCCTGTTGTAATTGTGCTGGGGTGTTTGCTGGGGCTGTGCTGGCTGAAGTGCTGACAATTTGGGAAAGCTAAATTCTTCTAGGAGGAAAAACTGGGAAAGTAGTTACATCTGTGAAGTCTTCAGCCTGTCTCAGCTGCCAGAAATGCTAAGCAACAAAACTGAAATGCATCCTGGTTTCAGATGCTGTGGACATCACTGTCTTGAAATGGGGCTTCTTCCCAGTGTGGTTTGTGCAGCAACCTTTGTGTGACTGAGAAAGGGTAGAGTGTGAGGCCAGCTCTCACTTCCACCTGTGCCTGTTTTGCTGTAAAAGACCAGAAGTATAAGGAGTTGGCTGAGAGGGACCCAGTGATTAGGCTGTTTTTTGTGGACACCTGGGGCAGTGTCTGGCAGCTGGAGGTGTCTGGGCTCTGCTTTCCATCAGCAGTGTGGATATTTCACATATTTAGCCTATGACCTGTTGAGGTTCCCTTTGCACCCCCTACCCCCCAGTCCCTTCCTTTCTTTGTCAGTCTGTGGATGCCCTGACTCTTGTTAGGGAATGGGAGACCCCTAAGGCTATTTATTATTTAATGCTGCAATACTTGGCTTTCTTTTTCCTGTTTATCTGCCATTTAGTTCTTGGTGTTGATGTGTTGTCAAATCCCTCAGTGAGATAGTTGATTGAAATGTGCATCACCTGCCTGAGTAACCCTGGCTGACAGGGAAACGCTTCCTTGTTCTGCAAAGAAATGCAACAGCTGCCTCCTTCCCCTCCCCACCTTTCCAGCAGAACTCAAATGAATTGCTTAATTTCAAGTAAATTTGATAACAAGGTTGAGGTGTCAAAAGTGATTACGTTGCAGAGTATCATGGAACTTTAAGTAGAAGTCAGCTTTGGATTTGTTATTTTTTTTTCTCTTCCCCAAATGAAGGGCAAAAGTATTTTCTTCTTCCTGTCTGCCAGGGACAGATGTGAATAAAGGTGTGTGGTTGACCTCTTCCTTGCAGACCACCTCAAGGGACTGTCTATCCCCTGTGCCCTGGCAAGGCAGGACCTGCATCAGCAGGCTCAACACCTGGAGAAACATCCACAAAGAACATTGCCCATAATTTTTTTTTCTGTGAACATAAGCATGGAGGTGCTATTCTGCAAATGACCTTTGCAACCCCTCTGTGCACCTTTAAGTTGCTTTAACCACGTGTGAAGTAGTGGTATTAATAATAATACTATTCACACCAGAGTCTCCTGGGCAGCTGAATGACAGTATGAATGTGGATTAATATTCCTTAGCCACAAGGGACTTAGGAAGGAGCTGATGGAAGCATAGCTTGAGAAATTAATAATCACCACCCACTTGGAGGAAAAGCAATTGGATTATAGGGACTCCCAAATTAATAGTATCCTGGGCAGGCAGAGGCTCTTGAAATATTCATTGGGTTCAGCTAACCTAAGACAGTAAGAAGCAGGAGAGGTGTGATGCATTATGTAGCCACAGGCCATGCTGAGCTGCCCTTCATGGCCATGGGGCCAGTGCTCAGGAGCTGTCTCATTCCAGTGTGGCACTAATTGGTCAGAGGCCTGGGGTTGTTGGTGGGAAGGTGCCTCTCTGCTGCCAATCCTGCCAGGTATTTGTATGCACAGTATAAATAAAGTAGCAAGAGATGCTCTTGGACTGAAGCATGGGTAAACTGGGGATGGCAGCATTTTTTTTCCTCCCTTTAATACCTAATTTTCCTCCTTTTCTGTCAATGGCTGGTGTGTGGCAAGTGGGGACAAAGTAGTCAAAGCACTGGCAGAGCTGCCCTGTAGAGTAAGCTCAGGGCATTGGGTCCACATAGAGCTGTCTCCTTTGCTTCCATGAACTTCTGCCTCTCTCCCAACAGAGCCAGAAACAGTGTGGTCCCATTCAAACAAGTTCTCCTTTTTCTTGCTCCCCAAATCCTTGTCTCTTTAACATTTTTATTAATGTGTGACTAGCAAGCTCCAGGGAGAGGGACCTGATCAGATCTCCATAAACCTGCATCTGTGGGAATATGCTGCTCTTAGCTCTGAGGTGGCTCAGCAGGTTTTGTTGGGAGGCAGATGTCTGTAAAACAACATGTCCAGGAGGGCAGCCTGTGGGGTGTAGTGTGGGCTCCATCCCTCCCCTTCTTCCCTCCTTCCTGAAGCTAGGACAAGGGTGATAGTGGCTCCCATGGGCTCTGCTGCCAGGAAAATGAAATTGTAGAAATGTCTGGGCTGAAGGGAGCTCCAGAGCTCCTCCACTTCAAACCCCCTGCTGAGAATGAAAATTCAAGCCTCACCTGGAATGTCTCCAGGGATGGGGCCTCCACCACCTCCCTGGGCAACCTGTTCCAGAGTCCACCACTTTGCTGGGAAAGAACTTTCTTAGTTCTCATCTCAATCCACTCCTTTCTCATTTCAACCATTGCCCCTTGGCCTTTCACTCCAGGCCTTTGGAAACAGCCCCTCTCCAGGCTTTGGATCAGCTCCCTTCAGGCACTGGAAGGTGCTCTAGGGTCTCCCTGGAGCCTTCTCTTCTCCAGGCTGAACAATCCCAGCTCCCTCAGCCAGTCCTGGGAGCAGAGCTGTTCCAGCCCCCTGAATGAGGTGTATCTCTGCTCCTCAGAGGGACTCCCTGAGAAGCAGCTGTGGGCCAGATGCCACCAAAGGTAGTGGAGGCAGCCTGCTTGAAAAAAGGAAAGTATATACTGGAGGGCAAAGCCACCACTAAATTACATGAGTTGTGCTATTGGAGAGGGAGGCATCACCACTACAGGAGTATGTCAAAGTCCCAGAGGCTCCTGTGAGCTGTGCAGTGAGGCTGTTGTTCTGGCAGCGTGCTAAATTGCTCCTCGAGTGGATATTTGAGAGGGTAGATCACTACAGGGGATGATTATTTAATCAGTTTGAATTAAAGATTCCCCAGAAATACAACCTTGTGTGTTTAACAAAAAAAAACAAACCCTAACTGTAAGTGTTTTCCACGGCTCTGCTTTCCTTTGAGAAAACCAGTTGGTTTTGATTTCATTCTGCCTAGAGGTAACCAAAGCATCTCCACTGAGAACTGGACATTGTGATGTCCAGTGGTCAGCCTGTCCTTCCCTCCCTGTGCAGGGAGGCTCTGGTGCTGGTGGCCCAGCCAGAAAGGCTGCCATTGCCACAGCCCTTCTAAAAGCTGGTCTAAATTTCTATGGTTCTGCAAAACACATCTCCTGCTCATCCACCCAGGCTACACAACTTGGAGTGAAGCCCAGATGAGTTTAAAATCAGCCAGGAACTTCTAGTGAAGTAAGGGTGTGTGTGTGTGTGTGTGTGTGTGTTGGTCCTGCTGTAGCTATCTTGGGAGTTATCATGAAACATCTCAATGGGAAGTGTACAACAAGCTCCTGTTTAGAGCCTTGGTAAGAAGAGTCCTAAGGGACCTGGACTGGTGTCTAGTGTGTGCCTATTCCTGGTTTTGGGGGGTTTTGTTGGATTTTGGTTGGGTTTTTGTTTGTTTTGAGTTTGTTAGGGTTGTTGGTTTTTTTTATATTGATGACTTTAAAAAAGGTGTCTTAGATTTATGAGGCTGGTTTAAACCAGAGAAGCTGCCTTGCTGACAAGACACATGTCTGCTACGTAAAAAATATGATGATGAAGGGATAAGATGACAGCTTTGTATCCATAATGCTTTAATCCCAAGGTGCCTTTATGCAACTGCTAAATATTTAATTTCTTTTAACTTCCAGCCTTGGGTATTTTTAGCAGGTGAAGATGCAAAAAGCTCTATGCTCCATATGGTTGAGGTGGGAACACATCAGCCTGGGGCAGACACAAACCACAGCCAGCAGGGCTGCCTGTTCCCCAGCTCCTCTAACACTTTCCACTCTTACAACGCTGTCCAGCTGAAAAGTGTTTTGTGGATTTAAGGTCTGGTTTAAGCTTGGAGTCTAACTTTGTAGCTGTCTTTGATTAGGAGTAGAACTTGATCTGGAGGAAGTATTTCATGGCTCCTTTTAACCAGAAGAGCTGTCATTTCCTTGGGGTAGGAGTTGGGCTGTTTTCCAGACGGGTGTGATTGAAGCAGTGCAGGACCTGAGTGGGGGGTGGGGGATCAGTGTTGGGGGCACAGACACAGCCTGTCCTGTTGTCCTCTCCTGAGTGGGTGGATGGCCTAAGCAAGGGCACTGGGACACTTGCCTGCTGTCCTTGTCAAATTTTCCAGAGAGCACATACGTGACTTGACCTTTGTACTGCAGCTGGTGGCCAAGGCAAGGTTTGCTGGAAGCAGAGCTTTTCTTCTCTGGCCTATATGCTTCCAAACTTCTGTAAAAAACAGTTGAAATATCAAACTAGAAAATGCTATTGATGTGGCAGGTGTATTTTCTTTTTCATAAAATGGCAATTCTCCTCCCACTTCTTCAGCTTGAATACTTCAAGTAATAATATTTTTATTTTTTTGGGGGTGAGGGTTNCAAAGCCATGCACTTGGTATGCAAAATACTTCTGGTCCTTGAGGTTTAATTGCATTTCTAGATAGCTGAAATTATTCCCAAGCTGCCTGTTGTGCTCGAGGACATCCTGCCATGAGCGTCAACCACCAGCCGATTGAGGTTTGTCACCTCCTGCACTGCAGCTGTTCAGCACCAGGCTGTGGTGATGGGTGTCCAGCCCACGTGGTTTGGGACTGGATGTGCTGAAGGTCCCTAAAACAGAAATACTGGATATCCTAACCATAGCCAGGGTATTGCATTCAGCAGGGAATGGGGACACCCGAGACAGACAAGTTTCTGCTTTTTCAGAGCCCTTTTGAGCAGAAATGAGAATGATAATGTAGCTGAAGTGGGTATTAGGGTTTATAAAGCTTTAAGTGAAGCTGGAGGCTTGATCTGTAGCACCCTTTCGCTGCTGCTGCAGAAGGGGAATGACAAGGCAGGATAGTGAATTTTGGTTTCTGAGGGCAGAAACATGGAAAGTAATAATATTGTTATCTTCAAAAATCTCAAAAAGAACCCCACACTGTATGTGACCCAGAGAAACAGGGTCCATTTCCCCATAGCATAGCAGTGGAGCTCTGTGCTTAAGCCAGCCAGGAGCCAAATCTCACAGGGAAACAATCTCTCTTCACCATCCTCCTCCAGCCATCAACAAATCCTTCACTTCTTGAGCTGAAAGTAACTGCAATTAAAAGGCAAATTTCTGATCCTCCTTCTTGCTCACACTGAAAGTTTAGTGGCTTTTGACTTCTGTTCCATTTAGCAGAGAAACTGCTTCTGATGGCCCAAGGCTGTGGGAGATGATGAAAAAGCTCCTGCTGACCTGTCTGGGGCTGCATCAGGAGCTGTTCACCACCTAAGGGCTCCCCTCACCCCAGAGGTAAGGAAATGAGGATTTAATCCTTTATTCAAACTAAAGCCCTGGGGAGAGATTGTGTGAGGGAAGAGGAGAAGGAACACAAAATATCTTGGACTCTCTTCCTTCTTAACAAAAAGCCTGTGTAACTTCTTTGCTCATTCACTCTGAATCAGAATGAGGTCAGTTTTACCTGTACTATGTGCCTTCTGTTTCCTGGCTGGGGCAGCACGCTGCACTATCATGGACTTTGTCCATCTGTCTGGGTTTCCCCCTGTCCCCATCCCTGTTCCTGGTGCTCATGGCTCAGCCTGGGCACTATCCTGGGAAGAGGGGCCATAGACCATTGGGCAGGAGTGGGTGCAATGGTTGAAGTGGGCATGCAGGAGCAAAGCAGGCTGCAAAAGCTGACTCCAGCCTTCCTCCCAGCATGGAGGTCCCTGGGTTAGTGGAGCTGGAGTGGGATGGTTGTGCTGCAGTCCTACATCCAGAGGCTTTCTAGAGGGGGAATGCTGCCTTGTAAATGCTGCCCAATGCCCAGGTGAGAGCCTGATGAGGAGCTGACAGCTCTTCTCTCTCGGGAGACCAGAGAGAGCAGTCCCCTGGGGCCCTGCTTGTGACACTTGGCCAAATTTTGATGAAGTGTGAAGAAAATCCACCCACTGTCAGCAGCTGAAAGGATTTGGAAGGAGACACTTTGTTTGTTTGTTTTTGTTTTCAGGAGCAATAGTTCTGACTTGTACAGTCTCATGTTGTGACTTCTGACTCTTGCTGTTCCCTGAAGGAAAATCTTCCCACAACCAGCCAGAAAACAAAACATTCAGCTCTGTGGTATCTTCTCAATGAGAGCTCTAAACAATGTTTTTTAAACACCTGCTAGATTAGTACGTGTGAGTGAAAGGAAATTTGGTCAGGTGTCAAAAGCTTGAATAAATGGCCTTGAAGAGCAGCATGGCAGGGAGTATTGTCCCCACATCCCACTTCTGGGGGGCATGCTGGTACCACTGTTTCACCATGTGCCTCAGAATTGCAGGAACTCTGGTTACAGAAAAGCCAGTTTTATGTCCCTTAAAACTGTCAAAGCAAAGAGACTAAAATCATGAAGGCAAAAGTTACATAACTAATTAACACCAAGTACATCCTTGTTATCCCAGGGACTCTCCAGGTTAAGGAGATGGTTGTTTTGAAAGGTTTTCTATTTTTTTGCTCACTGAACATCTTGTGCTCCAACCACCACCACCCAGACTTGGGTTTGGCTGCCCACTGCAGGGACACTGGAGCTGCAGGTCAGTCATGCAGGGCTTGGTGCTAGACTTTAGAAAGCAGATTTGAGGCCAGGGTGTCCCACCAGATAAAGGAGCCCTTCTAAAAGGTCTGCTAAGGGCATGTTGTTGACCAAGGACAGCAGAACTGATGAGTCCTAGGGCTTGGCAGGGACTGTGGATGCTGTCGGTGTGAAAATGGAGCTTAAGCTCAGCTATGCCGTTGGCCAAGTGTCGCACAATGTCAGCCTGCTTAGTGCATTGTAAAAAATCCCTCTTCTGCAATGCCTTCTCAGTGTCTTTCTGCTACATGGTGCATAGCTACTCCATCCACCTCTGGTGCAAACCCATTCTGATGGTGTGGGTGAGGACCAGCTTGTACCTCCAGCCACATCTGCTGGGGCTGCCCTGCTGGCTTTGACATCCCCAAGCTGACCATCCCAGCCGAGGACCTGCCCTTCATCCTCGGGGGGGATTCCCCACTAGCACACGAACGGTTAAACAGCTCAAACTGCCTGCTCAGGAAAGCACTTTGCTTGCCCTGAAGGGGGGTGAGAAAAAAAATATCTGGAAAAAAGGACCTCTGGGAGACCTTGTAAGATTAAGCCAACATACCAAGCTGCTGAACAATGGTTGACATAGCAGGGCTCCCCTCCCCGTCCCTCCCCCGGCTCCTATAGATCACAAACATATGCTCGGTGCACGCAGGCTCGCAGTCTTTTATTTCACCATGTTTCAGTTCCCCTCTATCCTGTCTTTTTATTCTGCATGTGACACAGAAGTTAATTTGAGGAAAAGGATAAAGTGTCACATTCTCTTGAGAAATGAACATGTAAATGGCCTGAAAGCATTTTAATTTTCCTTTTTTTTTTTTTTTTTTTTTTTCCTTCTTGTCTACCAGGAAAGCAGCATTAAATCTGCTCTTCTGCTCTGCCATTTCAATAGCTGCTTCCCTGGCCTTAGGGAGGGTGGATGAGCCAGTGGTAGGGCAGGAGATTTGGGAGTTGTCCTACCCTCATCCTAATGCTCTTGCAGTGCTGAGAGGGCAGCTGCTGGAGCACAGTGCCCAGGGAGGCTGGTGCCTTGTCCAGCACAGCCCAGGGCTTGTGGAGGATCAGGCTGCCTGGAAGCTTTCACTGCTGGCCCATCTGGGATGGGCAGCAGGAGTATGTCCATGCCCATCCTGGCACATCCATCAGTGGATGGGGATGCACAAAATGAGCAGTGGGTTGTGGCTCTAGTTTTCAGCACCCCTCAGCTTCTGGTCTCATTGAGGCCACGGTGCATGATGGTGTGCTTACCACAAATGGTTAAACATGGGTGTCCTCTGCGTGTGCCTCCTACCAGCAAGAATAACAGCAAAGAGAGAAATGAAGGGGGTTTATTGATGACTTTGGAAGGAGGGTTACTGTTTTGCAGTGACTTTTGGGAACAGAGGGTCTAGGCACACATCAGAGGCTCCAATTATGCAGAGAAAAATACACAGCTTTATAAAAAAAAATAACCCTCCCTTAGAAAGACTTCAGCACTATAACAAAATATTAATGTTTAAAGATATTCCTCCTTAATATTTCAGGAAGCAATTGGAAGTCCCACAGTATAGTTCATTCTACTTTTTAAAAGGAAATATTTAACTTGGAGCAACAGAGCTCACACTGGCTCCAAGATAAACTTTCCTTGGCAGTTGCAGCTCGTGTATAATGCTAAAAGCAGCTCCATCTTTGAGGTGGCATTTATTTTATTATTTTTTATATAATATTAATTATTATTTTTTTTTAGCTCATCTTGGAGAGCCAAGCTCTGAATTAAACAGAGGGCTTGAGCAGCTGCTCTCTTGCTGTGGTGTCCAGAAGCTTGTCTGCAGCTAGGGAGTGGGGGAGAAGGGCTGTCTGGAGGGGGAGGAGGCAGGATCCACACAGAAGGTCGGGCTAATTAAATCTGGAGAAGTCACCAGAGACCTCGGTGTTTCTGCATATTATGTCTTCAGAGCTTTCCCTTGTATGGGGTGTGATAAGGAGAGGGTCATCTTGACACTTTCATCTTCTCCTGAAAGGGTGAGCGTTGAGCTAAAGAAAGAAATAAATACATGTTGATTACACGGGGAGGGAGGGACAGAAATATCTGCCTGTTCAAACAGCTAATGTGTCTCCCAGGGCTCCATGTGCTCCTTCTGCTTATTAATAGTGGGATATTTTTTTTTATTGCTATTATTTTAACCTGCCAATCAAGTGCTGAATTGCATGATCTCCTCTTTCTATGGGCTCTGATGAGATCCAGCCTCTGCACATATCCCACCTTCTGAAGAAACATGAAAATGAAGAAGAAAACATGTGCAGGGGGTGTGTCTTGTCTTACTAGAGGTGACTGTTGAAGCAAAAGCTGGAGCAGGTCATCCCAACACATGAGCATCTCTTTTTTTGGAGTCTGGCTTCTAAATACCTCTTCTTCTTCCCTTGGAAATGCTCAGCTCCAGAAAGTTTCTTTAGCTGGGAGCACATATGTGTCTGAAAAATAAGCTTGCAGTGCATAAAACTATAGCTTTTGAGATTTATAGGAAGAAAACACTACCAGGCTACCCAGGGATCTTCCAGTGCCATGTCTATGTGAGGGAGCCCAGGTGCAGGCTCAGCACCCTGTGGCAGTTCTCTGAAAGCTGGCCCATGCTGGGGGAACACAAGGCTGGGATCCCTATCACTCCAGAAATCCAGATATCAGTTTCTAGTGGTGGTTTTATTCCTCTTACAGATCCTTGAGTGTCTATTATTTTTTTTTTTTCCGAAGAGTTGTTTGCAGGGGAGATTTTGAAGTGGATCCTAAGGTTGATGGTTTGTGTTTCGAGAGGGGGTTTTGGTGGGGGGCAAGGCAGTGGCTGGGGAAAGGCAAAGCAATCACTCCTCAGAGGTTGATTTTTGCATTTCTGCAGACTAAAGTTAACCCCGCTGAAATATTGCTATTCACTCTCTGATGTTCAAGGAACAAAATTTAGTCATTCCTGTTATTTACCATAGTAAAAGAGAAAAGGCAGAGTGGTCTGCACTGGTGGTAAGAACAGAGCTTTCCCCACAGCGTGCTGGGCACCATATCTTCTCAAATAGATGAGTTTTCCTTTTTTAGGGCTAATACATCATATGAGCCTTGAGCCTCAGAGGATTATACCAATATACTCCCCAAGGCTTTGTGATGAGTCTCATCAAGGTGGTTTCTTTATCTTCTCCACTGCCTCCTGAAGTCCTGTGGCCCTGTGCAAAGGCTGCTCGCAGGCTGCTGGGCAGCTGGAACTCCCAGCAAAATTACAAAATTCCTTTTTTTTTTTCTTTTTTTTTTTTTCTCAACTCAGACACATAAACTTGTGAGTGGAAAATGAGGAGATGTCTGGGGAAAGGCAGACGTGCCAAAGCCGTGGTCGGCTCCACTCGGGCACTCTGCTGGGCTGGGTGGCTCAGAGGGCAGCGTGGGAGCCTTGCCATGGGCCCGCCCATTCCTTAGCCCTGTCCCAAGGCACCTACAACTACCCACTGGAGGACACGGTATCAGGCTAGATGATAATTATAGAGTGAAATGTCAGCCTCATTCACAGGAGCATCATTACCCATTAGCTAATTAGGCATTAGCCATTCCAGCACTGCTGTTAGTTGCTTTTTAAAAAGCCACTGCATATTAGGAGAGAGAAACACTTTGAAATTGCACTTATGATACAAGGCTGGAAAGAGCAGAGAGTCCTCTGATGCTTTCAGCATATTAGAAAGCAATGACTGAGTCACAAATGCTTTTTTTTTTTTTTTTCTTCAGCTCAGCAGTGAGGAAAGGAGGAAATATGGGCACGTTTCTGACCGTGTCCTGTGGAAAAGGACATGATTCCATAGGGGTGAGGATGTGAACTCACTATGACTCAGGGTCCTATTCAGTACTGGCAACAAGACCAGTGAAAAGTTTGGTAGGGACACTGCACTTGACTGAGATCAACTTTTCAACTTCAGTTTACATGTGTGGGAACATCTGCTTTCTGGGAAGAACTTCGGGGTTTAACTTAAAAACCTCAACCTGTGAAGACTAAAATGGCTTTTGGTGGTTGCTCTAAACCTTCACCCTGTACGTGTGGGATTGTGGTTTGCCCTCTCCCAGGGGACAGCTCCGAGGCCGCTCTCACCTATGTGACAGCTCAGCAGGGTCCCCATCCTGGCACGGGCAAGGTGCTTTTGGTAACTTCCCAGTAAAACTGTTTCCACTTCACTCTGAGGGGCCTGAGCATGACAGTTGACAGATTTTGTGCTTTCCCACCTGTCTTGCACCACTTGAAAGCTCCATGGTCTCATTCTGAAAGGAAAACTAGAAAAGATGGATGGGAGTGGAAGGCTCTTGGGAGGGCATGTGTTGGCTGGGTTTCAGTTCCAGGCTGTGGACTAGCCAACCTATTTCCTCTTCAACACCATATGCCTCTGAGTGAGAAATCCCTGTGACCACTCTCACCAGTTTGGGGTTTTTTTTGCTTCAAAAATCAGCTGCCAAAGCTCACAGCTTCCAAAGGATGCCATAGCCTCATTCCTTCCATTCACCCTAAGAACATAGGGCAGGAGGGAGACTCTCCTTCCAGTGTGTAGAGCAGAGATTTGTTGCAAGGTGGCTCTTCCCACTGCAGAACAGGGAAAAGAAGGAGATCTGTATTTATATAGATCTTTCATCTAGATGTAAACCTGGGGAATAAAGAGCAATTTTATGTACATTAGATAAGGGAGCCATGTTCTCCTTTTAAATGAAGCAATGATTAAATTGGTCCCAATAGGATGACTCTTAATTCCTCCCATTTATATATTCTTGTTTTATTATGCTTGTGTGATAGCAGCACTTTGTAAGGAAGGCTGAACAGATAATGTAATCAAAGAAGGGCCATAGGAGTGATTTGCCCGAGTTATCAATATTTCTAATACTACTTCCTGGCTTATTTTCTTTATATTTCTCCATCACTTCAGCATTTCAGCTCTGTGCTTAACACGTGTGGGAGAAGCTTCTGCTCCTCTGCCTGCTACCCTAATCTCAGCTGCCTCCTGACAGCCCCATCCACTCCAATCTCAGCACATTACATTTCCATTCAGTGTAACTTTGTACCTCTCAGCCTGCAATTAAGAAGGAAATATGGCCCAAGCACCCTCTCCACATTACAGCTGCAAGAAGGCACCTTTTTTTTTTTTTATGGTAGGCAGTAAAAGCACTGCAGCAACCACATTTACCAGTGATGCTGAGCACCAGTGAAACCTGTGAGCTGCTCTCAGCTCACCAAAGCCCAAAATCCAGAATACCCCAGACTGTCTGTTACTGATGGTCCTGGTCCTAGGGTGCTTGCAAGTTTCTGCTCATGATAGAGTAGATGTTTATGTGGGTGTGGGGCAGAGAAGAGTTAAAAACAGCCGTGGAAAGCAGTGCCTAGCTGAAGTCAAGGTTCAAGCCTGGAAATTAAGGGAGATGTTGCACAGTGGGACATGTGCTGGCTTGGTCTTGTGAGGCTTGTCCAGCTCCTTCAGCATGCAACAGGCAAGGTTTTGGAGGGAAAGGCAAAGGATGCAAATCCTTATTTCTGGCTCATTGGATAGAAATGCTTTGTTTGAAAATCATGCATTTAAAACTAGGTGTCTGGAACTCCCGTGAGACTAAATTCCCAGTAATTTGGGGAGATAATTTACAGCCAAAGGTCTGTGGTAGGTATTGCAGGAATGTTGTGTGCCTGCGCAGTGTGCGAGCGCTCCAGAATAAACACAAAGCAGGGGCAGGGGAGAGAACCGGCTGTGAATAGGAATATTGGTGTGGCTGTGCCTCCCCGGGAGGGCAGAGCAGGGAGGTGATGTGGAGCACATGCCTTGGTGAGCAATGTGTTGATGCCACGTAAATCCTCATCGGGGAGACACACGGTGTGGAAACGGCCCCGTCGGCCGGGGGTCATCAGCAGTGCGCGATGGGGTCGGGAGGGCCGGGCAGTGGCACAGCACAGAACCCCGCAGAGCTGGCGGGGGCAGTGCCACGGTCACTGCTCGGAGACCCCGGAGCAATGCAGTGTGAAGATTGAATTACAGAGGGGCCGTGTCCCCGCAGGCAGCAGCTCGCCTGGCTGGGCTGTGCACTGCTGCTGCGTGAGATTTCCATGCCCGGGCACTCTGCAAAGTTCAGCTCTTGGAGAGAATGCAAAACCCAGAGCAGCTGCTGGGGTTGGGGTTGAAGCACAAACTTTCCTCTTGCTTTGTCGTGGAAGCCCAGGACGTGGGAGGTTTTGTAGGTGGAAATCTCTGCCATGTCCTCAGAAATGTGCTTTCTGATCTAGATATGGCCTCAAAGAGAGGAGAAAACGCCTGTTCACTTTGCATTTGTCCTGGGGTGCTGCGGGTGAGTGAAGCCCATGGGTGGTGCTGACGCAGGCACCAGTGGTGGGTTTAAGCAACGGATGAGGCTGGCTCTGCCCCAGCTGGTCCCACAGCTTCTAGGCATGAAGTGTAGAGCCAGGAAAATTCCATCTGCCCAGAAGGAAATTCAGACTAAAATACAAGGAGCAGTTTTATTTTCTGCCTGGTTTAGCTCCAGCAATGTTCCTGATGTTGTGCTAGGAGGGGCCTCTGACCCTTAGTGATCTGGTGCTAATCGAGGCGGGTTGTGTTTCAGTTCTCCATACCAAGGCACTTACCCTCTCTGTGCAGCAGTAAATTTTACTGAGAGAGAGAGAGTGTGTGTGTTAAATACTTTCCTCAACAAATGTGCACATGGGGGTGTGTATATGTAGTTTAGCAGTTATCACTCTATACTTAATAGGATTACAGAGATCTGCAGACAAATGAACATATCACCATAATGCTTTATCATCCACTGATAAGTAAAAGCCTAAAGATTGTTGAGACAATTATGTTTTGATATTCATCTTAATACTTGTTCAGGAGACAAAATGAATAAATCACTTTTTGGTGCCTCAGCAGCAAGGCAGTTATAAGTAAGAGCCCCCCCATTCCCTGCTGCTCAGATCTAGCCCTTTTCAGGCTGGCTGTTGGATCCAGAGTCCTTGCCTGTACTGCAGGATCAGGCTGGAGCTTTGCTTCTCTCCCCAGTCTCTGCAAGATGAACACAGTCCAAACATGGCCCCACCAAGCTCCTTGCATTAGCAGCTCTTGGAGAGCTTGCCAAAACTGCTGTTCTCACCCTGATTTCCATAAGGAAACTGAGGCATGGGATGGGATTGAGACTTGCTTATTATCATCCTGACCAGCTCATGGAAAATAATGTCACAACCTGTGTCTCAAGTTTTAGGTTTATAGCTCCGTGGCTTGGCAGAAATTGCTTCCTTAAGTCTCCCTTGCTCCATCCTACCCTGAGGTTGAGCTCAGTTTCTGCTCCTCCCAGCCCTGGTGTGTGACAGTGATGAGAGCACTGACCTGCAGCCAAAACCCCACCCCAGCATAAGGCTCTGACCTGGCAGGGACACAGCTGAGGGTGAGATCTTGGGCATATCCTGAGTAGTTCCAGTGCTTCATGGCACAAAGGCAGCAAATTTTACCTTCCCTTCACTGGATCTGCTGCTTTTCCTCCTGGATCCCGTGTGGGCAGCTCCAGGGTGGGAGCAGCAACATCAACTGCAAAGGGTGAAGGAAACCACCAGTTAAATACTGGTAATCAGCTTCAACCAGCACTTCCCCATGCCCTTGCTGCAGGAACCATAAAAAAAAGGGGGCTTTTTTGTAGGTCCTCTGTCAGTATGGAGTGAGGTGATGGAGAATCAGAGCAGACAGAAGAGCCCTGCTGGTGTCCTGTACTTTTTGGCCATATTCATGTGCTAATCTGGCAAAGCTTTGTGGAGGTATTGAAAACAACTGCCCCTCTAATTAGGGTTGGGAATGTTTGTATTACGAGAGGATCAAATTGCTTCATTACAGCAAAAAAGGGAGACATTTTGATCCAAAAAAGTAGTTTACTTCAACTTGGTAGGAAGCTGGAGCTCTCCATAGCATTTGAGAAACAAAGCAAAGGAACAGAAAGCAGGAGATGCTCTTGGCTGTTGCGTGCAGGCAGGCACTCAAGGGTGAGTGTGGGCAGCCTTAGTCAGCGTGGTGCTTCAGACCATGAGCAAAGGTCTTGGGTTATGCCAAGCAACATGGCTCAAGTGGAAAATTTACAACCAAGTCAATTGTAAAACAATAGTGTGCACTGGAAACAACATCAACGTTTTTCAAAAAGCATTGATTTTGTCTTAAGTCCTTTTTTATGTACGTGAAATGCCATTGAAAGCTCTCCAATTTTCTTTGAGCAATTTCAGCTCAGTCCAAGCTAATGTTTTTCTAGCAGGAACCATTTCAGAAAAGAATATGCAGTGGTTTAAAGAAGCTTCCCCTAACAGCAGCCTGCAGTCCAAACCATGCCTGGCCCTGGTGGACTTGTCTCCATGAGGAATAGAAACAGTTTATCTTGTGGTGTTACTGAGCTCAGGCCAGGATTTGCAGCTAGGGCTCAGTCTGGAGGGCTGTGTGGATCCTTCTTTTTAGAGGAGAACATCCTCCAAAGCCAGGAGGTGCAGCTGATCTGAGGCATAGCTTGTGGAACAGCTGCCCAGAGGAGCAAAGCTGGGCTCAGTTGTTCTGCTTCCCATGATCTCCATGTGAGCAAGCTGCCTTGAGCTTGAATCTCTAATCTCTTCTTATCTCTACATCCTTATTCCAGACAGGCTTTTTCTCCTAACAGGGTGTAAAGAACGCAGGGGGATCTGCTTGCCATTACCTGTATTGAAATAACACTGGAGGATTGTCATCTTTAAATCCCACTGGGTAGATGCTTTTGTAACATCTTAAACCTAACCAATGAACCCAGAATCAACCTCCCTAATAGAAAAGGGAGATAAAAGATTCATCCTTCCACATACTTTAACAGTAGGAGAGCAGTGATATTTCAAAGGCGAGACAGACATCCTGGAGGTGAAGGCAAAGGATGCGTGGGAAGCACAGAAAGGATGCAGACTTGAAAGGTGAATAGGAGGGCATCTGTTCTCGGCACTGTGAATGCTTTGGTCGCAAGATGAGACCTCTTGATTCCACACTGAAGTGGAATTGCACATTTCTGGTTCTTTTTTACTTGCTGTTTGCAGAGTAAATACTCGGTCCCAGCTGGCTTCCAAGGAAAGCGGCTGCTATTGCCGTGATGAGAGGGGCTTTGACTGTCCTGGCAGGTTGGGCAGGGCACACGCTGCTCTTACACACCTTTGCAGGACAGCTTCAGGCTGGGTGAATAGCTGTGTGTTTACAAATGTTTTCTTAAAACAGTCACTGATAGACCAGGAGCTGAAATAGCTTTAGCCTCTAACAAGTTCAGGTACAGATGTAGAGCTTGGCACTGGTTGTGGCTGGGCAGGTAATACAAGCCCCAGCCTTTAAAGAGTGATCCAGTGTCAGAAAGTTTGGAAATATCCCATAAATGTGACACTTTCCATCCCAAGGATATCAGTTGTTCCTGGCAATGTGTGTGTATACTTGTGTTTATATGCAAATTACATGTAAATCAGTAGATCATTCAGAAACAGAGTGGCTGTGAGATTTGTAGTTTTCTCTTAGTAAATTTTACCTGGGTTTCCAGTTTCCTCCCTCTCTTTTTTTTTCTTCTTTGGTTTGTTTTTTGTGTGTGTGTGTGATTTTGTTTGGTTGGTTTTGTTTTGTATTTGGCTTTTGGTTTGTGTTTTGTTTTGGTTTTGTTGTTCTTTGTTGTTCCCATTAACCCGTTAGATGTCTTGCCCAGCTCTGTACAGGGGCTTTCCAGAGAAAGCTTCTCTTGCCCAGAGAAACTGGTTCATGTACTGCCACTGGCTTCAGTGAAAACCAGGGTGGCTCTAAATTCCCTTTAAGGCAAACAAAACAGCATAGAAATTACATTAAGTTCCATTCTATAAAGTGCTAGAGAAGACATTTACTAAGTGCAATAGACTTTTACCTTTTTATTTTAACTATAATGGGGATAAGGAAGAGCAGGTAGTGAGCATGGAGCCCAAGTCTGGGAAGGGCAGGCAGTAGAAGCTACATGGAAAAGTGGCCAAGGTACAAGCTGATGGCCTGGGACATGTTACCTCAGTAATGCCACTTCAAACATGTTACTTTTCTGAGGCAGTGTTACTTCAGTGCCTGAGAGCTGTTTTGTTTTAAAAAGTCTAAAAGAAATAATCTTTAATGTGCTGCATGGAGTGACTGTCCCTGCACTCTGCCATCTTTTCCAAGGTGTGGGCATGGAGTCACCAAGTGAGGCAGGACCAGAACCCTGCTGCAGGAGACATCGCTTTGCCTCGAGCACTGCTGGCTGAAGCTGCTATCTCACATCACCTCAGGTACAAAATATTGACACAACTTCATCCAATTATGTTTGGAACCAGGGGGACAAAAAATCTGTCGAGGGCTGTTAAATGTGATGGCATTATCTGTGTCTCTGGAGGTGTGAAGCTGTGGATCACCAGATGTGGAGAGACTTTGCAGGGAATCCATCCATATGGGCTTGCCCTGGATTTAGTCTCTTTTAGATGCTTGCTGTCTGTCAGTGTCCAAAGATGGATATTATGCAGACTTCTGGTCCTCCCCGTTGTGCTGAAGGCAGGAGGGAATGGGACATATAACAGCCACCTCCTCATCCCCTGCCCTTAGCAAGGCAGCCTGGGGGAGATTGGAGCAAATATAGCCCAGAGCAGAGCACAGCAGAAGGTAAATGGTCCAGTTCTTGAAGGCAATAGCAGGAGCTTAGGTAAGGAGAGTATCTGCTGCTGCTGGCATGTGCTCAGGGGCTGAGCAGTGGCAGACACCCTCTGCAATGAGTGCAGGGCAAGATTTAATGACAAAGAATGAGCCCTCTCATTCCCCTCTGGATAAGGTGTTTCACATAACACTGGGCCAGTCTCATCTCTCAGAGCCACTGGCAGCACAGGGGCAGAGGCAGCTTCTATATGAGCACTGATATCCCAACTTTGCCTCTCCTGGTGCTTGGCTGTACCCGTGGTTTCACTGTCACTCACTCTCCAGGGAGGACAGCAAGTGGCAATGCCCCACTGGGGCATGGATGAGGACATCTTCATCCTCATGCCACTCCTGAGTTCATCCTGCTCCTTCAGAGAGGGAAAGGCAAGCAGTGCAAGCAGGGAATGTGTCATGTTACTAGTGAGCAAGAGCATTTCTGCCTGAGCCTGGCCAGGGGACCTGAGGGGCCTTTCCCTCTGCACTGTTGGTCCCACCTGGGTGAGCTGCACCTGAAACCTCAATGAAGCAGAACTGTGCAACTGAACTAACTGTAATCTTCCATGAGCACAAATTCCATGGGGGATACAGGGAACAAACTGGTGTGCAAGTCAGCTATTTTTATTTTCCTTTTTTTCTTCTTTTTATTTTTTCCCTTTTTATTTTCCCTTTTTCATTTTTCCTTTTCTTTTTTTCCCTTTTCCTCTATTTTTTTCCCTTTTTCTTTTTTTGCAGTGCATCTAGCTCTGTGTGAGAGGCGATTTTTTTAAAAAAATAGCTATTGAAGGTTTTTAATTCAAGTATGAATGTGCCTTCAGCTGGGGCAACTGATTGCCTCTTCCCTAAGGGAATACGCTGTCTTATAAAGCACCATTCATTGCTATAATGGCCTGCTCCCTTTGGGGCAAAACACTCCATTTTAACTAAAAGGCGTTTGTATATAAATAAGACTTAATGCATCCCAACCAAAAATGCCCCTTCTCCTCCCTGCCACATCAGCACGTCCCTCCGGACCAGCCCCTCAGCCCGGCTGCCGGGGGGTTACTCCCTGGCAGGCTCTGCGTGGGTTGGGAATGGGATGCGGGACCAAGGCGCACAAAGGCGGGGTGATGCCCACCCCGGCACCCTGGCCAAATGAAACCCGGGGTGACTGAGGGGCAGCGGCATCGCATCCCCTCCCTCTCTCCCGGCAGGAGGGCGAGGTCTGCTACCTCTGCACGGAGAGGCAGAAGAGCAGACAATTAATTAGCGGCAGGGCTGGTTGCGTGGAAAAGCCTCGCCGTGCCACTGTTGATTTGCATGCAAATCTCCTGTGGGGAGGGAGGATTCCAGGGAAATGGCAGGAAATGATGGCTGGGAGGGTTTAACCTTGAATATTGCAAAAGGCATTGCTTCTGCTTATCCTGACACATGTGTGGGTCAGCCAGACCATGGAGGAGAATAATTAGGGAGGGAAAGGAATGCAAACTCTTATTATTGAAGATACCTGGGGGCTAAGGGAATGAATACATTTGTTATAATTGACCGGTGGCCAGATGATGGCAATTCCTCTGTAGAGATAGCCACTTAATCTATTCCGTGTGCCAACATGGATGTGTGAAATAATTGCAACCTTGGCTCAATCTCGTTTCCACTCTTCTGGAGAATAGCTAATTTATGACAGAAAATAGTGACTAATGTTAGAATAAACAATATTATGACTCGAGTGACTTATGAGTGCTGCAGATATGATGCGCATTTAATAGGACATGACTTATCCAGACATGTAATTCTTTCTCTGAGCAGAGTAAAGTAAGTGTGTCAGAAATGCCAGAAACAGCTTTGCAATTGGAATATGCAATTTAAAATAAGTAAAGATTACTCCCAGGTAGTTTATTGCTTTAACTACATCAAGGCAGGTCCCTGTAGCAGACTGTGTAATGACTCTCATTTCATTTTTGGTTTGTGTCAAATATCTTCAGTTAGTTTTGCTTTATTGGCTTCATGCAATTTATTGCAGCACTAGAATGTGATTGTAATGCAACTAGTATTTTAGTTTTATCTTCCACTGGTAATTTTTCTTCTTTATGGAGCCTATACTGTCTGCATTAATAAAAGCCATAGAAATTATACAGCGTGGAACCATGTTTTAGTAAGTGCCAGTTCACTACAGAAAAACTGTACTCAAATCACTGTTCTCCAGCCCAAAGGAAGGCAGACCACCCCCAGCTGATGCAGGGTACCAGGATGCTGTGCAGTACCTCCTGTCTGTGCTGCTGCTCTTAAAGATTGCTCATGTTTGTTAAATAACATGAGTGCAAAGGTTTTATGGGTATCACAGGGAGCACACCTACACAAGAGCCCATTTTGATTCCTCTGAGAGGACAACGAGGGCACGGGACCTGCAGAGCTATTGCAAGCCCCTGATGGCTGAGGTTTAGGGAGGCCTTGCTAAGAACCAAACTTCCCAAGCCTGCTGACTTTGAATGGGAGCTGGGTCCCTAATTCTCTCAGGTTTTTTTAGATTCATAGGCAAAAAAATATCAAGTGTATACAGGGGGTGGGGTTTTGAAAGACTGATTGTGCTTGCTGTGAAATGGATTTCCTTTAAAGCTGCATTTATTGCACCCCATGGTCCCCATTAATCAGAAAGTTATATCTGGCCTTCATATTATGGTGAAACAAGTATGTGAAATATTCCTAAACTGCAAAATTACTCAGGACTGGGGAGGTTGGGGATTTTTTCCCCCTTTGCATTCAATTTCAGCGTGGAAAATAAGTCACTTTTTGTTAATGTCTGTCTAAGGCCCAGTTGTGAACTGGGCTTTGTGTAGGAGGCAGCCCCACTCCCATCTGGTCCAGTGTAGCCTTCTGGCAGCCTTTGCTGTGGCACCTGACGTGCCACGGGGTGATCATTCATGGTGAGGGACTGAAGTATGTCTCGGAGCAGGGCAGGAGGGCTTGTCAGGGTGGGGCTGTTCCTACAGAAGGCTGACTTGTCAGATTTTAGTTGTCCCAAAAGCTCTTTTGTAAGCGATTGGGATTTGGTTTGACTCTTAAACTCTTGGCTTTAATGCAGCCTCGAAGATTAAAAAAAATTAAAACCTTTTATAAGGCTGAAATAGCTTTTATTTTCTCAATTGGTTGAATTCTATGCAGTATTTTTTTATAAGGCAAAGTATGAATCTGGTAAAAAAAAAAAAAGTAAAGAGGACTGTTTTGTTTGGGTTTTTTTAACATAAACCAGTAACCTACACTTCACAGGAGTAGGAAATGCTTTCCATTAGAATGTGTGTGTGAGATGTTCAGTGTAAGGTTTTTGAGGCCAGACTTATTTCTTCAGTGAATATCTGTTCACAGCAAAGTCTGATCTCAGCAGGGTCTGTGTTGGCAACAACAATACAGCCTCTAAATAAAACATGCTCTAAAAACACAGGGCTGCTCCGTGCTGTCCCCAGGGTCCACAGCCTGGTCACAGCCAGCCAGTGTATTTTAAAGTTGTTAAGTCCTGTATATACCAATATAATTTTAACCACTGGTTCATGGGAAGGGTGGGGGGGGGAAAAAATCAGTGGAAACGCTCCATTGAACAACTTTACCTGTGTGAGGAGGTTCCTGTGACTAAGAGAGCTCCTGCAGCATTTCATGGGGGTTTAAGTTGCTTCTGAATAGGAACAGGTTTCCACTGCAAGGTATCTTTCTATTGCTGTAGAGCAGTGACAGAGCATCTGTCAGTGTGGGTAACCCCACTTCACCTTTCTTCCAGTAAAGAAATTATTTGGGTAAAATTACTGTGGGTAAATAAGAATTCATTCTTGTAAAGCCTCTTTTTGATGATGCTAAATGAATTCCCAGAGGGTGTATAAACTTTCTCACAATGATGACCATTTGCAGAACAAAGAGGCAATTTTTTTCTCATTTCAGCATTTTCTGACATTTTTCCCCTGGGGGAATAAATGGGCCCATTATTCTACCAGCTTCCCTGGCGTCTGCAGAGCCTGTGTGGGGATGCTCGGGTGCCTCCCATTTCCAGGCTTTGCTGAAAGCCTCAGTGCTTTGTGATGACACCCAGCTGGCTGAGGTGGCATCTGAGAGCTCAACCCTCTAATTTGGGAGCAGCCTTCCAAATTCCTGAGTTGCTGAGCTGAAGCTGCCACACTGGAAAGGTGTGTAGGTGTTCCTATCACCCTCATAGGGAACTGGGGGCTAAATTCCACCCAGAAAGTGCCAAAGATGAGGAGCCCAGAGTGGCTTTTGTTGGGGGACAGACCCAGCACTCACAGATGAGTGAAAGCAAAACTCACAGAGGAGGGTTTATGTTGCAGATGATTCCAACAAAAAAACTTAGGATTTTTAGCCTGACAGTGCCCATCTACCTGTCACTGCCCAAACCCAGCAATGCTGGTCCTGGTGAACTATTCCCACCTGCTGATGGGAAGTGTGGGTAATGAATCCCAGGAGCCAAGAGAGCTCGTGTGTCCCAAGGCCAGCATTTGCAGGTAGACGACCACAGCCCATTGTCCTGTTCTCACTCATGTAGCAGTTGCCAGCACAGCCCAGCTCTGTCATATTGCATGAATCTCCTCACAGTTTCTGTTTGGTCTCAGAACAGCAGAGATTAGGAAGGCAGGCAAAGGGCTTTGGAAAGGAAATGGTGAATAAGAATAATGTGTTGGGGAATACTTGATGTGGAGAGAAAGTTTTAAAAAAAATAAATAAATTTCCTTTACAATATCATCTGCTGTACAAGAGCTTCCAGGGAGGGGAAAATCTCACTGTAGATGGGTTATAATCCTTATCAATACAGTAAATGGAACTATCAAACTGGAAAAGATCACATGGCTGTTAAGATAAAGCTTTGACTTGTTCCAGCACCGGGCTTATCAGGGTTTAGCAGTAAGTGAGTTTTGTTGCTTAGACTGCAGTTAAAAAGTTCATTGATTTGCAGCTAATACCAAGTTGTCATAGTTTCATGAGCAAGAGTTTGCAGCTGGCAGAATCAAAGCCCTTTTCTCAATCAATAAGAACAGGTTCAGTGAGATTGCTCAAGCCTACTGAGGTAGACAGAGAGAGGCAACCAGCAAACTCTCATGGGCTGTGACGTGAGAGAATGACCATCCCAGGCCTCCAGGTCTCCTCAGTGTCTGGACTGAAAGCCTAAGTGTAAACCTTGTCTGAAGTAATTAGCTGATTGATTTGTCTCTGGAGGACTGAGATGCTGTATTTCCTGCATTGCTCTGGTTGATACCATTGCATTTTCATGCTGTTGGATGCAGTGGTGCTGCTGGAATGAGAGATCCCCACCAGGAGCACACCACAGCTTCCTAGGCCACCAGCTTCTCCCTAAGGCACCTGCTGGAGGCTTCAAACTCAACAGCAAGGAGCCTCTCAATAGGTTCCTCTTGCTTTTCCTTTATCTTCATCTCTTGTACAGACAAGCTCAGGGCCTTAAGCTTCCCAGATGGCTTTCCAGCTTGCCCATGGGATAGCTCCAGGTGTGACCCAAGCACCCTACTCCTTCCCATCAGCACCACCTAGCCTGTTCTGGGTTTGGCTGCTGCTCCATCAAGCCAAACTGCCTCCACTCCATCAACCAGGTCTGCTTTCTGCCCATCTACTACCCTAATTCCCAGCCAGCAACATGTTCTATTTATTAGCCCAATTCCATGAGGAAGCAGTCCTTGAGACACCACAATGCTGTCTCTGTCTGTCTGTCTCCAGAACCACTGGCCAATTTCAACTCAATTTGACAGAGATTGGGATGCTCACACATACTAGTTTCTTGCATCATAAAAATAAGCAGAAAGGCAGAGAAGTGAGGTGGCATTAACATGCTTCTCAAGGGAAAGGCTGCCAACTTCCACTTCTAGTAAACTTCAGAGAGTCCCCCCCAGGAGAAGGTGTGGGGCCACCAGGCTCCATGTGCTTTATGGCTCATGTAACAGGTTATTTCTAAATCAAATGGTGCCGAACTGGTATTTGGAGTCTCTACTTGAAGCCAGCCATGTTGCACACTTCTTTGTGTGTCCAGAGAAGGGCAATGAAGCTGAGGAAGGGTCTGGAGCAGGAGTGTGGTGAGGAGCAGCTGAGGGACCTGGGCTTGTTGCCTTCTGGCTCTGATAACTCCTGACAGGAGGGTGGAGCCAGGGGAGGTTGGTCTTTTCTCCCATATAACAAGTAACAGGAAAAGAGAAACCTGCCTAAAGTTGCACCAGGAGAGGTTTAGGTTGGATATTAGGGAAGATTTCTTCTCCAGAAGAGTTGTCAAGGGCTGGCTCAGGTTGCCCAGGGCAGGGGTGGAGTCCCTGTGATCCCTGGAGGGGTTTCAAAGCTGCAGAGATGTGGTACTGAGAGACACGTGTTAGTGGTGCCCTGGCAGTGCTGGGTTGGACTTAATGGTCTTGAAGGTCTTTACCAACCAGGATAATTTTATGATTCTAAAAATACAACACACACAAAAATGTCCCAGAAAAGCTAGTGCACACAGCTAACTGTCCTGAGTGGCAAACATGGGCAAGGAGGCTGATGTTTCTATGGCACTATCTAAATATGTTTAAATGTGAATATTATGTCTGTAGTACAAGTTATTACAAGATGAGCCTAGTAGAAGTTATGTGTTAATCACCTAAGACATCAGACAGTTTATAGACAGGTAAAAACAAAGTAAACCAGACTTAAGCTTCAGAAAGGGCAAAAGATGGTTTGAATCAACTTCTAGCACAGTTGTAGAGAGAGATAGGTTGTTCCAAGAGGGATTAAACATGTTGAATACCAGAGCTTCACACAGAGCTTTTGCATTCAGCATCCTCTGGCTGGAGCTGGTACCCTGACCCACTCTTGATCCTCCTGCTGGGCTTGGTGTTCATTTCCTGCTTTTTGAGGATCTCTGAAGATCTGGTGTCCCTTGCTGCCCGATAATTACAAAATAAGGCCTTTATTTCAGCAAGTAACTTGAGCACATGCATAATTTGAAGCACGTGGTCAATTCTGTTTCCTGCTCTGCAGAGCCTGTTGACATAAGCTCACAATCAGGCAACTGCATAAATCTCTTTTGAATCTTTCCAGTTATCAGCACATGTGCTAATCTCCGCTAAGTCGAGGGAACATAGGCGTGTTCTTGATGTGGCTGTCCTGATGCTAAGCATATGCTTAAGTGCTTTGCTGGATTGGAAACCTTGAACACTAGGGTTGCTCCGAGGCTGTAAATAGTACCACATTTACCCTGAGCATAAAGCAAAGTAAGGATTATAAATCTAGGAGGGAACCCAACAGTACTAAACTCCATGGCACAGGGTCTGTCCTTGCTTGAAACTAAATAGCAAATGAATCACTCAGAACCACAGCATGGTGAGGGCTGGAAGGGACCTCTGTAAATCATCTGCTGCCACCCCCCTGCCCCAGCAGGGTCATCCAGAGCAGGGGGCCCCGGATTATGTCCGGGCGGGTTTGGAATCTCTCCAGAGAAGGAAACTCACAAACATTTTGAGATGAAGGCAGTCCCAAGATTTGTGTATTTATGGTTGTGTTTAAAAATGTTAGCTTATGTGGGTGGAAGAGCACTTGCTCTGTGTGATTTGGAGACCCAAGCCATAAAGATAGCAAATCTAAGCATAAGCTCTTCTCAGCTGTGTCCCAGTCTGATTCCTAGAAGACAGATGAACTTTTAACACTCCATTTGGAACCCTGACATGAGGCAGAATGGTGGGTTTTACAGGGTAATAGCCTTTCTTTTGCCAGAGACTTTATTCTGGGATACAGTTCTTGCATGATAAAACTCCCTTATGTTTTCTTTCCTCTCTGTTCTTCCTGCCCTGCTCCTTCAGCCACCCTCTCCTTCCATCTCCGCTCGGAGTGAGACAGCCATGGCATCCCCAGGGAGGTCTTTCAAGACTCCCTCCCTGCAAGGCTTTTTATTTTGAGTGTTGGTACAACGCATTGCGTTTGAATCCATTAGCCCAGCACAACTGTAAACTTCATTTCATGCACAGAGAGATCATTCTCTCCTCGATGAGCCTTTGTCAACTTCTCTCCCTCCCCTGATCAGCAGCAGAGTGACAAAGGAGCCTGGCACACGCGCCCGCGCTCCCTGCCAGCTCCACAATACCCTCTCTTGTGGCTCGGGCTGCTGATCCTCCTCCTCATCTATCTGGATTTGCAGTATTTTTGGCAGCTCTGTGGTGATGGGGCCAGCTCTTGCTCCTGGCTGTGGCCAGCCCAAGGTGCATCTGACAGTGAGGCTTTGTGTGCTGTGATGTATTTCTTTGGCAATGGGTATCATCATTTTTTGGCTTCTTCCATGGCTCCCTGGGTCAGCTTTCTCTGCCAAGGCTGTTGTGGCAGATAGCTTGAAACCTGACTGCAAGTTCAGTGGGTTAGTCTGGAGCTTGCCATTTGACCACGACATAAATCATCCATCAGGGCAAATTAGCCAGCGTCTGGATCAGCACTGTGCTGGGACTTGCACGCTCCTGGGAGAAGGAAATGCCTTCGATTATTGCTGATCACAGCTCCTGCCTCATCTTCTCTTGCAGTTTATTTGTACTGTGACATCTTCTAACACTTTTTCTTACAGTTTTGGTGCCTGTAGTCATGTTATTCCTTGGCTGTACAAACTACTGTAGAGGAAAGCTCACTTCCAGCTCTTGTGGTTGCAAAGAAATTTTAAAGTGTCACTGGAATGCACCCTAATGGTTTGAGGAAAAGGCACCAAATCTCCTAAGTCTCACCCAAATCTTAGTGTCTGGGGAAGAGAGGGGCTGGGGGTGATGAGGAGGGTTAATTCAGCCATATTTTACCAGTGCTGGGGAAATGACTTCATGGTGATCTCCAAACTGTGTCAGCCCAAGCCCCAAGTGACCCAGGCAGCCCATTTCTGGTTGTGTGGTTAGGAAGCTGCCAGCACAACTGAGCCCAGCTCTTACCTGCAAGCATCCTCCAGCAAGCAGCTGAAGGATGAACCACTATCAGTAATAACTATCAAAGCTGGCAAAGCCACAAGAACCTCTGGGGAAGCCAAAGGTGATGTGTGGTCAGTCCCGAGGCCTTCTGGTCTGAACCAGACAAAAGAAGTGCTCTGTTAGATGTCACCAGAGGGGCTGTGTAGGCTAGTCTCTTGAAGCCATGACATGGAGAGCTGACATCCAATATCTGGAGGAGACCAGGTTAACCAAAGAAAGGGTGCCTGTGGCCAAGGCTGCAGCACATCAAAGTGATCTCTGCTCTGTTTCATCTTGCAAGATGAGCATGTTCCCAGCAAACAAAGCCAGTCAGACAGTTTTTAGAACATTTTTGGTGTCTGAAAACAACAAAATCAATTCTGAAGGTAGCCCAAGGGCTTCTTGACAGTGTTGATGTCTCCCAGCCTCTTTTAAGGGTAATATCCTTCATCAGTTCACTTGCTCCACTCTTCCCTTTCTACATAGAAGAACATTTTCCATGTGGCAGTAAAAAAGAATGTAAGCTATAGATTTATAGCCACAAGGGGAAGAAATAGACTTTCTACTACCAAAACAGCAGCCTATAAACCCGGAGCCTTAGCAGTGTTGTTTTCACTTCTGTGGTGTCCACAGTGCCTCTGCTCTAAAGCCTCCACTCACATACAGCATGGGGACACTGGCATTGTCCTGTTCCCAGCAGCAGTAGGAAGGGTATGACCAGCACCCCATGGAAACCTTTGGGATGTGCTGAGAGGATGAGGGAGGGAGCACCCGGGCTCTGCTTGGTACCACTGGGTTTGCATTTTCCCAGGCTTGCTCAGAAACCTTGAGTCAGAGCTCTGGGGAGGGTTGGCCAAGTAGAGTAGAGTCTTTTGCTTGTAGAGTTTCGCAGAGGATCCTCAGTGTGGATGTGCACGTGTGTTCCTAGATATCCTTTAAATCTCCCTTCAACTCGTCAGAGTGATGCTGACCTGAAGATTATAGTTTTGGAGTGCTTTTGCCAGAGAGCAGAGGGTTTGCCCCAGACAGACCCAACCACTACCCCTTTCCTCCTAACTAAACTTCACCACCCATGGAAGGCAATCACAGTAGATCAGGTCTGATACCCACGGCACTCAGCCCGTGGGGGGAGGCAGTTGCTCATTCATAAAGAGCAGCTTCACTGTTGGGGGGGGAGAGAAAAAGATTTACTGACAAATAATTGTCATTTGCTAACCTTGTCATGGCAATCTGTATTTTTTTTTTTTCCGGAGGCACTCTGAATGTTGAATGCCAGCATCTGTTACCGACCAGAAAACAAGTAAACAGTGATATTCCTGGTGGCTTTGAATGAGCATTTAACACTTAGCTTTCTACACTTGCCTTTACTAGGAAAATTACTTCAGGATGTGCTTAGAATGTGTATGATGATGAGTGTCTGGGAAGAAAGAAAATATAGAAGGCTGAAAAAAAGAATCCACGCATCCTCCTGCCAGATGTTGACATTTTGATTTGCATAAAGGTAAACTTTTGAGTCAACGGCATGTTTAATTTTCTAAAACATCCTCGAGAAATAGGCCATGTTCACAGATAATGAGTTTGCATCATAAGCAGTTTTCATCAGACCTGTAATCTGGCAAACTGGCTAAGAGCATCTTTATTTCTGCTGTCTCTGAGTATCTCCCCATGATTGTGCAAGGAGGGAGGGCAGCCAAGTGGGTAACCAGGAGGTAACAGAGGGGCAGCTGTGAGTCAGGGAGAATATTGTGACATTTCTCCATGGTTTGTAGAGGAACTTGCTGCTCCCATGTCATGTAGGGACAGTGGCGGGAATGGCCCAGCACCCTCCATCCCAAATCTGCCCTCCCATCTCTCATCCTCTACAGCAAAACCCATCTGGCTTTGCCCTTCAGATAAAACCTCATACTTAAAACCCTTAAAAGAAGCTACAAGACCTGTGAGGGCATCCTTGTGAAGAAAAGTGTCTCAACTGGGGAAACCAAGGCCCAGACAAATCATCCCTCCATGGGTGAAAGTGGCCAAGCCCAGAGTAGGCCGCACAGATCCACATTCCCCATGCCCCAGCTGGGGACATTCACTCCTGGGGGCTCATCTCTGAGCTAAAATAAGCTGTAACAAGCTGCTAAAAATTAGGGAGAAAATAAGATCCTAAGACAAGCAGATAATTATTTTCAAGTGACCCATAATTTGACAGAGAGGAAATGCTGCATAGGTGACAGGTTTTGGGGGGTTCTCAGCTTAGACCAAGAAGCCCTGATGTATTTTGCTAGGCTTCATGTTTCTGTCTTTGGAGAGGCTGGGAGAGCTTGATTTATTTTGAGTGTTGGCTAAAAAGAGCTCACAGATACAATGAGGCTCCTGCACGTTGAACTGGGGACCCAAATACCAGGGACACATCACAAGTGCCACATGAAGGGGAAGATTTGTCCCCCTTGACCTGCTGGCTCCACTCTGACTCCCCCAGCCCAGTGCCATAGGGATACATGGCTGGTGTGCCCCTGCCCAGCCCATATCAGCAGCAATAAGGAAAGACCAGGAAGAAATTAACTTGCTATTCAAAAATACACTTCATTTCTGTTGAGAGAGCATCTAAAGCCAGCAGCTAACAGACAATCAGACTCCTGTGTCTAACAGATAATGAGATAGCCACAGCCAGCTCTCGTGGACAGCAGAACTCCTTCTCCAGTGTATTCTAATAGGGCTGAGGTGCCCAGTCAGCTGTGCTGGCTCTGAGCACTGCTGCCAGTGTGGAGGGTAGGGAGATACCCAGTGGCACGGGTCTCCTGGCACTCCAGAGGAGCTCCTTGTGGAGACACCCAGCACGGCCTTAGGAAGCTCTCCGAGAGCCAGAGAGGGAAAATGCGACTGAAATGCAAAGCGTTATTCCCGCCGTGTGAGCCTCAGCTGAAATGTGCTGCATAAGTGCAAATTGCTGTTATAAATCATAAACATCAAAAGGCCATAAGTGCCTAATAATGGCCTAAGTGGCTAATTTGTTTTATGTGCTACTGGAAGAAGCACCGTAAAGATACGGAACAAAAAAAAATTTCCCCCTGTTGTGGTTTCACTTCTGATTCCAAGAAAGGCTGGAAGGGGGTGGGAGCAAAATGCTGCTCCAGGAGATAGGCAGGAGCATTTCACAGCAAAGCCTGTAATTAACAACACAGCACAAACCCTGGTCCCTGTGGAAGGCAAACTTCCTTCATACTGGAGGATGCTTGGGCTGGAGGTGGTGCATGGGGCAGCTGCTGGTGAGCAGGACAGAGACCTACAACACCATCTGGAACTGGAAACAAGTTACTTGGGAGAAGAGAGGAGGCAGTGCCATCGTAGGTGGATCTGGTGGGCTCTGCTGCTGTCCCTGGTGAGTTGTGTACCCGGGGTGCAATGCCCACTGCAGTGCCCTGCTTGACATCTTGTCAGCAGCCAACAGTGGGGTCTGAACTCCTGGCCCAAGCAGGGCTGAGGGCACCCCCAGCCTGGGCGGGCTCCTCTGCACCTCTGTTTCAAAGCAGCCATCTCCTTTTCCCACTCGAACGACGACTGTGCCCTCCATCCAGCTTTTAATTGCTTTGGGCCTTTCGGGGTTACGTGGAGCTACAGAGGCTCTTTCTGGCTGGCTGGCTCTGCTTGTGCAATTAGCCTTGGAGAACCATAAATACCCTAATCCAGCCCTTCTGTGCCCTGCAGATATGTTCCTTATGTCATTCTTATGCTCTTCAGGTCAGAGCTGCCTTTCTGCTCTGCTTGGCCAAGGATAAGCTCAGCTCGCTTCACCACATGGTGCAGCTGATGCTATTTTGGTGGTGGAGCAGAGGAGGCTCCTGCGAGGAACTACTCAGCACAGCTCTGAGCCCGGCACAGACCAAGCCCTGCTCCAGGATGCAGCACATTGAATGAATCTCCTCTTAGACCAGAGACCTGGTCATAGCCCAGTGCATCCCAGCAGGCTCCTTGCAGCATGTTTGCTTGGTTTGAAACCCCTCCGTGCCCAGCACACCCCAAAGGGCATCTCGTAGCCACTGGTGCACAATGTCACATGCAGCTGATTTATTAGGGATGAGCAAAACCAGTTGTTCCAGTTAACCTCCCTGAGCACTCTTTTGCCTTGATGGATTCCACTTTCTGTAGGTATTTTGGCATTAATTTACAGTAGACAGGGGTGTCCCTCTCTAAGTGCCACAGAATAATTCCCCAAGGTGTATTTAGTGGATGCTGGTGGAGGAATGTGATCTGAATAACTCATTTTTCTGTGATGCCCCAGCGAGGATGTGTGCTGGCCAGAGAGAAGCACCAGGCTATGGCCAGGATCAGGAGCTGGATGCTTAGGATCCCTCTGTATGCCCTCCTATCCTAGATGGATCAATTGAGGACTGTTGCCAGCACAAGGAATTAATTCAGTAGTATTTCAACACAGGTACAAATGATTTAGAGTACAAACAGTGCTGCTTTAATGTAATACATTGCCCTGCACAAAACCCTTGAGGGAATGGCCCAGGAAATAGTCCTAATTGGTCTGTTCCTCTTCTGATAGCTGTGATAACATGGAAGGGGGGGGGGAAATCTCTTTGT
>VYZU01061723.1:0-29254 GCA_013401355.1 Ceyx cyanopectus | reverse complement strand
TTTTTTTTTTCTGGCGCTCCCCCTTCTCGGCCAGAGCTGGGCGAGTGCCCCTGCACCCTCCTCCCGAGGGCTACCCCAGAGCAGGCGTGGCGAGAGAGCTTTCCTGGAGAGGGCAGGTCTGCCTGCAGGCTGCCCAGCGGGGCGGGGGGCTCCGTCGGGGGGCTCTCCCCTTCCCACGCCACCCGGCTGCCTCATCCGGCTGTGCCGCCCCTCCGCTGGGAGTGGTTAGTGCCGCTTCTTCCCGGCTGCCCTCCTCAGCTGGAGATCGTTTGCTGCCTTCCCTAGATCCCGGCTTTTAGGGGGCGGCCGAGGAATGGGGGGGGTGGGAGGAGTGGGGGGATGGAGAGGGGGTAATTAAACCAACACGTACAAATAATCAGTCAGTGCAATCAATCCTCTCTCTTGCTTGGTAGCAAGCAGCCGCAACAACTTCAAACTGCACCCGGGAGCTCCGATACACCCTTCTGCACTCTATCCCGAGCAGATGACCTTCTCAGCCACACCACCACCACCACCCCCCCCCCCCTCCGGATGCTCCCACCGCCTTGCACGCAGCTCTAGCCACACAGGGCTCTCCCAGACCATGACCTTCCCCGTCCTTCCCTCTTTGTGTAACTCCCTTGCCCACCTCCCCCCTGTTTACCTGGCCGCGGGGATCCCCACCTCACCGCACACCCCATTGCAATTACCAAACAACGCCAGCCCGCCTCACCTGGCGTGTCTCCGGGAGTTGAAGCCTGGAAGAAATCCTCTGCTTGCAGAGGTGACGGTGGGAGGCAGTGCAGGGCTCTCCGAGCAGCACACGCGAGAGGATGGCAGAATGATGATTTGCCCTCAAGTTCTCCCTCTCCCACCCCCTCACAGCACTGAGTGAAGCGAGGGCACTGATTAAGAGATCTTTTTCACCAGCTTTCAGTCTGAAATCTGTGTAATCAACTTGGCTGAAGACATTATCTGGTGGAAACACCTGAGGAAAATCATGGGTGCGGGGACTGATCATTTTAGCAGGGGCCTCTGAGAGCAGAGTGTGGCTTCTGTAGCAGCACTATAAGAGCATCCCAGACCATGCCTTTTAGAAACCCTCCAAGACAGCTGGGGGAAAGGGGCAGAGCTTTCATTCCACATCCCCAGGCAGCTGAGTTACCCTCACCAGCCTGAGGTGTACTCACAATTTTGAGGAGGATGAGTCTTTTCCTACTAAGACATTTTAGGGCTTGAATAAGGGGAAGAGTGTTTTAACCTCTAACTATTGTGGGAGGAAGCCCCATCTGCAGGGGTCATTGGACTCTGTTTTGTCACTGTCTTCCTCTGCTGTTACCACCTGCCCTCTAAAATGCACTGGCTGCTTTGTTATTGCCTCCATGCAAGGCTTCTTGCAGCTCATTGAGAAAGTGAGGAGGGCCCAGACGGGTGGACGTATGAGAAGGATGAGGATGTGGATGTTACCGGGCTCAGGGTAAAACAACACTCTGTGGAGAAAGTCATCCTGTGGAAAACCAAAACAAACCAAAATCAGTCATGCTGTTGTCATCAACTGGAAATGATCTATTGCCGGACAGACACAAATCTCTGCTTTAGGTAGCTAACACAGCTTGGGGGTAAAAGCAAGCCCTGTCATTTGCTTTTCGACAATTTTTTCTCTAAGCAAAACCAAAATAATCCTCCAAGTATCTTGGTATTTCCCTGGCACTTTCCTTTTCATGGTTTTATTCTCTGCTGTTCAATACTTGTCTGTCACCATAACAAACTAATTAAGAATTACAGGCTCTTGCATTAAAAGTATTTATTTACATTTCATTACTAAAGCTTGGGGATACCTTGGGAATACTTGCAAAAGGTCAATTTATTCACTTGTTTGTTGGTTTGGGATTTTTTTCTAACTGGATAGACAAGAAGAGGAGGTTAGACAAAATCATCATTTTCAAGTTTATTTTACTCATAAACAGCATTGCCAGGTTATCTAAAAAATATTCATTTTAGGGTTGAGCATGTGATTTATTTGACTAAATATAAGTAATCCTTCTCCAATATATATCCTCAGGTATAGACTTAATATACTGTATAGCTGCTCCATATCTCCATCCTTGGAGATATTCAAAAGCCATCTGGACACAGTCCTAGACAAACATTTCAAAGTAGCCCTGCTTGAGCAGGGGGGTTGGACCAGATGACTTCCAGAGGTGCCTTCCAACTATTCTGTGTCTGTACAGCTGCATTTATGTCTCCTGATCCTTCTTGTTTCTAAGTCTACCAGAAAATATTCATCACTTATATTTCCATGTGCTTTTTTTAAAAAAACAAAACACACACGTATATAAAAAATAACAACCAACCAAAACCAAGCAAACAAACAAAACAAAACAAACAAGATCTCCAGTTCCAGCAATGTCTAACAGAGTTATCAGGAGCACCTTCTTAAGAATCAACATCCTACCCACTCCATAAATCTACAGCTGATAAAATACTGACAGCACTCCCAATTGGGATTCATTATGTCAGATTAACATATGGGAAGTAAAAAAGTGAGAGGGGTGAAAAAAGGGGCCTGAGGAAGTCTAAAGTGTGTTATAATAATTAAAAATATTCCAACTACAGTTGCAGGTTTCTGGTATGGCACTTGTCAGGATTAGTGGAAACCCACATCTAATAGAAGCATGAAAGCTTCAAACTAGCTCTCTTAAAAGACATTTGTCACAAGGTTCTGAACTTCTACAAGTTGCCTTTCATCTTGATTAGCTTTGCATTTTGCTATTGCAACAGTTTCACATGAAAAGAGTATGCTGAGGAATCTATTGCTAATATTATACAAACCCCTTCTGATTAAAGTCTTACTGATGAAAGGATTACAGAAATCTTGGTGTTTTGTTTTGGTTTGGTTTTTTTTCTGGCACATCATTAATTATTTGCAGTGTTGTACACTGTACTAAAAATGTCCTCACCTCACTGGGGCAAGAGCTACTCCTATATCAAAGAATCAAGCTGTTACTTGCTTCATCTCACCTGTCTCTTTAAAACTAACCAAAACACACAGTAAATGTTGCATCCTCCCTTCAGGAATTGTATAGTTATGTCAGGACTTTGAATGAACAAAATATGGAGACTTGAATCACCTCTCAAGGTTTATAGTTTCGAAAGCTTTTGAGTTCAAAGCATCCTCTGGCTCTTATTGAGCTCAGTATTCTTTATCCACAAATATTGTATGCCCAGATATTGCAAATAAAAAGAGAATTGCAGGAGAAGACCTTAAAATCAATGTGAAGTTTTACTTTTGTTTGCTCAGGTCTGGTGTTTCAGATGGTGATCTATGTGCCACCAAAAAAAAACCAACCCTGAATATATATTTTCTGGGGAGGGAAAGCTTGCATGAAGTGGAACAAAAAGGCTCGGAAATCATGATATTAAGCTTCTGATTCTTTTCCAGAGTAGTTAATTCTTTGGTTACTCAGCAGTCCTCTCTGCTGTCTCTTAATCACTTACAACATTCAACTCCTTAATTGCTGTCACTACCAGAACAAAAGGGGAAGTTCAATGATGACTTGTCAAAGGAATTTTTGTTTCTATTGATAAATATTTTTCATCACAAAACCACCTCGTCCAGAAACTACTGTTGCATTTAGCCACGATAACCTTGACTTGATCCTTCTTTCCAACACATACACATGTTAAGCACCAACTTCTCAAATTAACCATTTCAGCTAAAATACAAATAAAGCAAAACCAACAGGCTTGGTAGGGTTCCATTTTTTTATTTTTTTTTTTTTTTCCCCTTTTTGCACTGCTCCCTCCTCCAGTGCCCCAGACCTGAAATGACAACCAAAGGATTGGGTGAAAAGAAGCTCTGCTCTGCTTTTAGAGAGGTTAACACAAGAAAGGCTGGGAAGAAGGAAGGCCTCAAACCAGCCAGGAACTTGGAACTCATGGAAGATAGGGGCAACCAAAAGCAAGTATCACTACCTACCAAGCCCACACAGAACAAGCTGTGCCAACATCATCCTTCTGATAACTTCATACGAGCACACAGGCCCATCTTGCATTGGCTTTAAAAATTCAAGAAGATAATTACAACACATATAATATGTATTTCTCTTTTTTTTTTTTTTTTTTTTTNNACTGTTTTTTTCTGGAATCGTCGCCACCTGAACCAGCTTTGACCCAGGGATGAAAGGCAAAATATTGATTTACATCTTTATATTACTTTTACCATCTCATGAATTTTCCATTCTCCAGGGCTATTGGTTGTGATGACTGGCAGCTTACAAGGGTATCTATGAATAGTAACCCCACTGGCTGTACAATCTCTTCTAATATCCTTCCACATAAAAACAGTGAAATAAATGCCAAAGAGTCCTCATATTAGAAAACATAATAATCAGAATACATTTTATTACTCTCCGTCTAGATGTGAATTATTAAGATGGTTTTACTCACTTCAGTGACACTTCTTGCTCTTCTAGCTACTTCTTTTACTGACCAAACTACTTCAGGATAACTGTACTAAGACTACCAGCAATCTAGCCCCACAAAGATAAATTTGATAAGTGATATCCCCCAAGTAAAAGAAACAACAAGGGAACAAAAGTAATGGGTTGATTTAAGTTATTACCAGCAATAGGACTGCTCTGACAAGTGCCTGCTTCTTTTAACCTATTTTATTTCACAAACAATTTATGTGATTATCAGATCTGGTGGATTTTTTATTCCCATTCAAAGTAAATGATCCTTACATGTCAAAAAAGGCATTTTCTGTTAATAAATCAGACAGTTAATATTTTAATCACAAAAAAAAAACCCAAACCAACCAAACCTCTGGAATGCAAATGGGCAGCCTGTGCCAGGCTCTGTCACCCTCACAGGATATGTTTCTCCTCATGTTGTGGTGGAACCTTCTATGCTCCAGTTTATACCCTTTGTTCCTTGTCCTATTGCTGGGCACTACAAAGAAGAAACTGGCCCCTTCCATTTGACACCCACCCCTCAGATATTTATAGACATTAATAAGGTCCCATCTCAATCTTCTCTCCAGACTAAACAGCCCCAGTTCTGTCAGCCTTTCTTCACAGGTGAGATGCTCAAGTCCTTTAATCATCCTCAATTATAAAGAACAGAACTGGCTCCAGGTCTTTACACTTAATTCCTGGTGATTCTGCAGCTCAGGGTCACATTGGGATATGGAAACTACACCATACAACACCTTTTCCTTCATTTTCTATTCATACAAGAGCAGCTGGAGAGATGTCCCAGCAGCTTTGTTAGAGGTGTCTGAACAGAAGCCTGTGAAATGCCACAAGCCTACAAACACCTTATCAGCGTTCTACCCTTTACCACAACCTTTCTGGTCTCCTCCAATTTCATTGTTGCTTCCCAAACTTTACCAAAACTTTCAAATTTACCTTATCCTCTTTCTATTTTTGAAGTGTTTGATTATTTTTGCTCATCTCTTCTGCATCTAAACTGCTGCTGCTTTTCTCCTGAGGGTACAGGTTAGGGAGGAGTTGCCAGATGGCCACACTTACACTTGGGCATACATTAATTTAGCTGTGAAATCTTCCCATTTCCCTTCTGAATCCTTTCTCTCTGCTGCTGTCTTTCCTCATCGGATTTTATGCAACATTTCCTACATGATTTCCAAATACTTTTTGTTACAAATCCAATGGCCATTTTTCCCTCATGAAAACTTCTCTATCTGGATCCCACTCTAATAGCATTTCTAAGTCAGAGCATTAGTCCTACTCAAGATATCTAACCTTAACATTGATAGTGATGTCCTGTATTACTTATATCTCAAATAAACATTAGTCAGTCCCTCCAGAAATATGATATAACAGAACAAATTTGGAAGGATTTAGCCAAAGCTTTTCCCGAGGAAGATACAGAAACTGTGGAACAAAAGGATAATACATGATGTCACTTAGAAAAAAAAACAAACAACCCAAATATATTTGTGTCCAGGTACAGTTAATTATGTGTTTCATTAGTTTATTTCCCTCTCAGACCTCAGTTTGTTTTACAGCACTGTTATTTTTTTCTTTCCTCTACTCACAGTATTGTAAATTGGCATAATTTCAAGGAAAAATTATTTTATTCTAATTGCATAGTCAAGAACTTTTACATCTGTTAATGCCAAATCTGCCTCTACTCTGAAATGAAACAACTACCTGTGGGAAAAGAGCTTCACAAGGTACAAAATTGCATACAGTTGTGTGATTACTACAGAGAGAATTCACAGTAATTTTCCCATATTTTTATTTTCTTCCAAATTTTCCTATGGAGATTATTGATAAGACTCTTCCCTAAAACATTGCACATACAGAAAAAATAACATAAGACTTNCATGTAAGAATCAGAATGTAATGGGAAATTATCTTTTCAGAAATTGTTTTCTAGAAAAACAATAATAGAGGATTACAGAATCACAACTGGTTTTTTTACATGCCATTAATTATAGGTCAAGAGTCATTTTTACTTCTGTAAGGTACTTCATAACTACTTTGATTCTAGAGTGTAAGACATCATTTTAAAACTGAAATAAAGCACAAAATATGATGTTATAATACATTTTTTTAAACAAATGTTTAAACAGTTTTTAAAGAACTGAAATTTTACTTAAAGAATATTAAAGTGTTCAAATCTAGTTCAGATTCTGGGTACAGAGATATTCTTGACTTTTCAACCCCCCCAGAAATATGCACTGTTCTTAGGCCTTCCAAAACTTTGTGCTTTTGGTGCCTCTTAGGATGAACAGAAACCTACCAATGAGAGTCCAAACCCTCAGCTGTGCCATCTCTCCTGTAGGTATCCAAAACCATCAGAGGTTAAGCAGGCAAGAGATTAAAGCTGGTTTGCTCCTCATTCACTTTTCATTAGGGGTACTTCAGAGTAGCTTAGACCTGTAGGGCAATTGACAGTAGCTCTGGACACCCCAAGGGACCATCACCAAGGACACAAATCCTCCTCATGGCCAGAGTGGTGCTGCTGAGACTCTTGTTCAGAGACAAGGTCCCAAGAGCCCAGAGACAGTCACACTTCACAATTGCTCTCACTCCCAAGGGAAATTGGACAACACTTCGGGCTAGCTTTTCCATTTCTTCAAGCATTTGAAGAACCCCACAAAGAGAACCAAGATTAACTATGTTTGTCTAAAATGAGTTTTTTCCACCTGAACTTTTGTGCACAAGAAACCATAGACAATATAGGACAGACAGTGATCTCCTTCAGTCAATCTTAGCCTAATTCAGAAAAGCCTTAGGTAATACCCCAAGCTACAAAATGAAAAAGCTTAGCCCTTGAAGTCAGGCTTTCCATTACATTTTCACCTCAGTACTTGCAGAGACAGAGGGTTCAGCCTGTATTGGTGACAGCTAAGTTGGTACATTTTTAGCACCAAGGCTGTGAACTTTTGTAGTTAGCAGCCTGTTTGTCCTAAAGCATCCTGCATCCTGGGCCTGAAAGACAACATCTGAAAATACTGTTCTGAATCTGACTTGGTTTTGGCCTTTCTTCCTCTCTGGAGTGTTACTGTAAACAGTGTTATCACCAGACCAAGCTTGTCTAAAGCACATCTGCTTATGGATGCTGATGTGGTGCCAGTGCTCTCAGAGTTATCAGATAAAGCAAGCAGGCTGAAGGTGAACTTTCCAGCAGTACTTAAAAAAAGGAAATAAAATTAATCTAAAAAATAAAATCAGAAATAGCCTTATTAGAAACGTTTCCAGGACTGCCAGTAACTGGTCAAAAGCAGTTACTCTTGGAACTGGCACAGTGTGAGCAGCAGTATTTGAGAACAAGGCTGTACAATGGCATTTTTTAGCTTTAAGACAGTGTCAGTGTTGAAAGATCAGCTCATACACGCATCAATCTTTCTATCTGAAGGAAACAAGTCCCAGAATAACTATCAATTTCAAACAGGAGACAAAAGTCCCCCTCAGCAGCCTCTAGAGCCAACAGAAGGAGGTAAAAAGATTCAGATCTTGAGTAGGCAGATCCACCACTGAAAGCTGATGACAGAAAGATTTATTAAGTACACCAAATGTAGCCTGGAGAAATCCCATGCATTTTCCAAAGCGTTTGACATAACATGTCTACTCACTGATTGAACAAAAGAGAAAATTAGCAAAGATGCCAGCTCAGTTCATAAAACCACTAGTAAATTCCTTGTCTATGCTATGTTGAATGAAGCCATCAGGCTGCAGGCACTGTATTTATTTAATTCGCTCCTTCTATCTTTGATCTTTCGCCCAAAACACTTTCATCTCTAACAATTTTTTCTTTCCTGAAAATAAAATCCACAGATGAAAGGCTATTCCATATAAAGTTGTACCATTTTCAACATGTTGNGCAGAAAGACCTAAACCAAAACTAGATATTCCATGTAAGAATCAGAATGTAATGGGAAATTATCTTTTCAGAAATTGTTTTCTAGAAAAACAATAATAGAGGATTACAGAATCACAACTGGTTTTTTTACATGCCATTAATTATAGGTCAAGAGTCATTTTTATTTTATTTTTTATTTGATGATAGAATATTGTTATTAATATGTTATTAATATGAATATGTTATTAATAACCATTATAAGGTAGTGATCTGACACTCCACAAAATCTCGATTAAAAACATTAAACTGTTCAAAATAACATGACATACTTTAAGCACATATATAATGGCTAGCAAAAAGATTCAAAATCAGAATGTAACCAAGAAAAAAATATTTAGTGGTTATGCTTCTTGTGGAATAGAGACAATAGTTATCTTATTTAAAAAAAATAAATCTAAATTACTTGCAATGTTTGTAAGGGACAACACTTGTGATAAGGAAATAGTGAACAGGACAGGTTTTAAGTACACAGCAGTCCAAAGTGAAGGTCATTAAGAATCATCCTTCTANACTCTTGTTCAGAGACAAGGTCCCAAGAGCCCAGAGACAGTCACACTTCACAATTGCTCTCACTCCCAAGGGAAATTGGACAACACTTCGGGCTAGCTTTTCCATTTCTTCAAGCATTTGAAGAACCCCACAAAGAGAACCAAGATTAACTATGTTTGTCTAAAATGAGTTTTTTCCACCTGAACTTTTGTGCACAAGAAACCATAGACAATATAGGACAGACAGTGATCTCCTTCAGTCAATCTTAGCCTAATTCAGAAAAGCCTTAGGTAATACCCCAAGCTACAAAATGAAAAAGCTTAGCCCTTGAAGTCAGGCTTTCCATTACATTTTCACCTCAGTACTTGCAGAGACAGAGGGTTCAGCCTGTATTGGTGACAGCTAAGTTGGTACATTTTTAGCACCAAGGCTGTGAACTTTTGTAGTTAGCAGCCTGTTTGTCCTAAAGCATCCTGCATCCTGGGCCTGAAAGACAACATCTGAAAATACTGTTCTGAATCTGACTTGGTTTTGGCCTTTCTTCCTCTCTGGAGTGTTACTGTAAACAGTGTTATCACCAGACCAAGCTTGTCTAAAGCACATCTGCTTATGGATGCTGATGTGGTGCCAGTGCTCTCAGAGTTATCAGATAAAGCAAGCAGGCTGAAGGTGAACTTTCCAGCAGTACTTAAAAAAAGGAAATAAAATTAATCTAAAAAATAAAATCAGAAATAGCCTTATTAGAAACGTTTCCAGGACTGCCAGTAACTGGTCAAAAGCAGTTACTCTTGGAACTGGCACAGTGTGAGCAGCAGTATTTGAGAACAAGGCTGTACAATGGCATTTTTTAGCTTTAAGACAGTGTCAGTGTTGAAAGATCAGCTCATACACGCATCAATCTTTCTATCTGAAGGAAACAAGTCCCAGAATAACTATCAATTTCAAACAGGAGACAAAAGTCCCCCTCAGCAGCCTCTAGAGCCAACAGAAGGAGGTAAAAAGATTCAGATCTTGAGTAGGCAGATCCACCACTGAAAGCTGATGACAGAAAGATTTATTAAGTACACCAAATGTAGCCTGGAGAAATCCCATGCATTTTCCAAAGCGTTTGACATAACATGTCTACTCACTGATTGAACAAAAGAGAAAATTAGCAAAGATGCCAGCTCAGTTCATAAAACCACTAGTAAATTCCTTGTCTATGCTATGTTGAATGGAGCCATCAGGCTGCAGGCACTGTATTTATTTAATTCGCTCCTTCTATCTTTGATCTTTCGCCCAAAACACTTTCATCTCTAACAATTTTTTCTTTCCTGAAAATAAAATCCACAGATGAAAGGCTATTCCATATAAAGTTGTACCATTTTCAACATGTTGCTTAGATTTGTGGATCTCACAGCTTACTCTGCATTTTCAGTACAGAAGAAAAGATGAAGAAAGAAAATACAAAACCCCACAGCCCTTCTGGTGAGACCCTGCCAATATCTTTCCACATTTCCTTTGTCAAGTTCACACATGAATGCTGGGAGAACAGTGGACAATAAAAGCACTGCCAGCCTGAAGTAGTTTCATCATCTTCCCCCACAAGTTATAACAGTTTCTCACTGGCATCCTTCTCAGCTTTTCTATCTCACAACCAAACAACATCTAATCTAGCTCCTTTTAGCAAAATCTGTGTCAATGTCATTGCTGTGATATGAAATGTGACTGGTGTATTTGAAACTCAAAAATCCCCAACTCTCAACAGTATTTTAGTGTCCTCCAATCTGATACTTGCATCAAACAAACATAATAGTAAACATATATGCCAAGGTGGAACCTGCCTGTTGTTGAATCCCAGCAAAGCTGGGCAATTTCCTGATCCTGGTAAATACAAAAAGGAAAGTTGTGGGAAGGCTCCAAACCCTCTCAGTATCCTCACTGTAGAGAGGGCAGTTTGCTTTGTCCACCACACTAGCATCTTGTCCACACACTAGTGCCAGAAAAATTAATTCATAGTCCCTGTGTGGTATTGAGGGCAGAACCTGAAACAAATTCCAGGACAAAGTAAAATATTTTCCAATAAATGAGAAAATTCAGATTAATCAGTATTATGGATAAAATTGAGTGATTCTTTCTGAAATTATTCAGTTACAATCAGGAAAAGGGGACTGAGGGTCTCACTGATTTGTTGAAGAACAACCTCACAACATCTGAAATTCCTAAGTAAAATGGGGTAGTGTGAGGAAAGAATCAACTATGTTGAGATGTATTTGGGATGACTCAAAGGCTAAGGATTTATTTCATGCAACAGCTATCCTGTAAAGGGTAAGTGTTCAGGCATCTTCTTCTGTCAATGGTCAGAAATTGTTTGCAGAAAATATACAATTGCTTGGTCATCTGAAATACTTTAATAAAGAATATCCATGTCATGACAGCTCAACTGTCAGCTTCAGATATACCTTATAAAGTCCCTGCTTTCAGTGATTAAAAAAAGAAAACAAGAAGAAAAAAAAAAGATCAGCCTGAGAGACATTTTACATTAATAGATATCTTTCTGGGTGTATTTCCCAGTTCAGTAAAATCTATTTTTCTTCCAAGGACAAGTTTATTTGTCCAGTAAGATAACCTCATATCTGTCTGAAAAACACCCTCACCATGGAGGTATTACATAAACATTAATCTGGAGACTAATTTAAATAGTTATCAGTATTAGATACATGATACCTGGCTTCCAACATTACATCCTATTATATGCTGCAAGTGAAATAGTACAGATAATAAAATCACAGCAGATCTCTTTTTGAAGGCCAACAGTCAATTACTTGCCTTTCTTAAGCACCTCTTTCTAGTTTGGCTACTGCCTTTGCATCCTCAGGCAAAGGATAGAGAAACTCAAGAAGGGAACAGAGCTCCTTCTTCCTTTACCTCAATCCCTGTACACCAACACTGAAATGATCTAAGATCTCTCTTATCACTCTCGATGCAGTCCCTGCTAAATGAAGTGAGCTCAGAGATAAGAGTTTTAAGCTCACAATGAGTTTGGATATTTGGATTAAGAAGTTGCAACCTCAATCAGAGCATCTTTCTCCTACCTATCTCACACCAGGACTGCACCCAACAATACTGTGCCTTGTAGTGATGATGTTCCCTTCTCTCTCACTCACCATTCATGGTTTCATTATGGATCCTGCACAGGCAATGCACAGAATGAACCTGAAGTACACATCCCAATATGCCACAGGATACTGTCATGGATTAGAAGTATCAGATTCAGCACAGGGTGTTACTTAACTCTGCTTTAAAATAAGAGTTCAGAAACTGTGTTGCACATCTCAGGAATACTAGGTGTGAAATGTCACAATGAAAAGAAGTGATCAGCTACACATTAGTGTCATCTCTGGGGTTCTTGTTTGGTACCCAAGCAAATCAAAGATAAACCAGCTTCCTAGCATCTATTTAGCAACCTGTGGATTAAGGGGTTAAATACTGTGCAAATTCCTTCAACATCAGTTCACCAGGGGACCAATGTAATCTGAGTAATATTGCTAGGCCAGGGCATGCATTGCAGTAAATCAGTGTGTATGTCAATTGACTTCAAATAAGGTTCTATTCCATCCCATTAAACTACCTCTGGTGTACTTTGTTTTCATCATGTGCTTGGAGCACATATTTCTTGCTGCTTCCTATTCTGGAAAATGAGCTTTTCGAATGACCCCCTCAGAGCATTTGAAATGCACTTTATTTTAAAGGCAGCAGCATTTGAGCATCCTTGAAACTGCATGCTTTGTTTCATGATAAAAACAAAACGTCAATACTGTCACCTTTGAGAGTCAAGGAAAATAGGTCTTTCATTGCACCATGTCAAGTACAGCTGCAATTCACTTAGAGTTATACTTGGCATGCTCCTATTCTGCAAGGAAGGATGCAAGAATATCAGATACATGAACAATAGAGACATATTTATGCTACATTATCACAAGACAATGGTATAAACATTACACACCTTCCAAACAATGCTGAAAGATTTGGAAAGCTCTCTGGCCTTTTGCATTCCGGATTTCACGTTAGATCTTTTGTGAACCTAAGAGCTATGATAAACACTTCATGATTATACCCTGATTTTTAACCCATGTAATAATAACTGTGACATTTAACAATCCTACATGAAGTGACTGGATGTTGGCTAGCTTAGGCTCCATTGTTAACAGGTTAAAAATATGCAATTACTTTGAACAAAAGTGGATTGACTATCACAGAAAAAAAATAAATTAAAACAGTGTTACTAAAGTAACTGTACACTGAGTATAAGGCAATATAAAATATTATCCACTGAGCCCAGAATGGTAATTATTTCCAGAACACATGCATGGTTATTTAATATCTCTGTTACATACAGCCTTCCCTGTCCTTCAGAAAGAGGGGGAACCAGCTAAAGGACATAGATAGGAGAACATTTCCTTCTTTTTTTAACTAGACATTTATTTGGGCAAAAACTTGTGATCATTGAAACAGTGGTGAAAAGCAGGTTCTCTTTGTCCCTAGCTATTTGCCTTCCTCATGCCATTCAGCTTGGACTCAGAGATCAGATACACTATATATTCTTCAAACAGTGCCAGAACTACACAAGTAGGTTAACGGACTGATGCACATGTGGTAAGAGCAGTAAAAAAAATGAAAGAAAATTCCTTTTCCTCAAACATAGGTCAGGCAGATGACAGTCTGACAATATACACAATGGTTTTTCTGGTACAAACGTTGGAAAAGTCAATTTTCAAAGTATCAGTCATTGCTTTTAGCCAGTTTGGTTGTGATCCTCTAACCTGCTTTGTTTTGCCTATATATGAATGTACTCATTAGATCCCAGGTTTTCAGTGTCTCCTCAAATTAATGAGCCCAAAAGGTGAAATGTATAGTGTCAGACATACCCCATATTGACCCAAACCTACCTCAAAATGCCAGGCTGGGAGCATCTTTATGCTATGTAAGCTTTTTGAACACCTTTGGATCAATCCTACTCAACCCCATTCCTATTCCTTGGGGAGACTAGCCACTGTAAGAATCCCCCTTTCCTCCCCAGCCCAACCCCACTGCTGACCACCTTATTGCACAGTGAATAGGCACCTTACCAGTTAGAGTTTTTATTGTTTGCCTCCCTCCTCTATTTACTGTTCAAGACAAGCAAGCAAGGCAAGCCATGAATGATGAGGTCTAATTAAACTGAAATTCCATTAACTGAAAACCTCCAGGAATTACCCAGCAATCCTTCACCCATGGCACATCATCCTTCCTTTTGTCTTTTCCATCTAGCTTTGCCTTTCATGGTTTCTTTTGGCATAAGAAGGCTGCTGCAAGAGCAAGTCTCTCTTTTCCATGCCTTCTAGGAGTGGGAATCATCTTATTTAACATCAGGAATTTCCAGAGCAGGGGATGTAATGACAATCTTAGCCGGACATATAGTCCCTCACTGCTGTCAAAGGGAAGAAACAAGCACTCCTGGTGTGAGATACACTTTGCTTTGATAACTCAGATCTGTTCTTAGCATACCTATGCTCCTCCTGGTGAGAAATTAATGTAGGCAGTGATTACAGGTATAGCTGTAGACCTCGGAGTCTGATAGGAGAAATCTCACTGGCCACAAGATGATCATCCTCCATCCATCCATCAAGACATTCCTGAATTTGGAAAGTTAACAACTGCCTAATGTTAGAAACAAATGTATTCACCAAATGTAGCCATGGCTCTCATCTTCCATAGCTCCAGAAATCAATGTTCATGGGGTTTGGATCATTAAAAAAAATATTTAAAAAAAGATATTCAAGATAATTCACATCCTACCCATCCTATTGTCTTGACCCAAAAATCAAGTCTGATGCCTCCTTTTTGCCTTGCCTTTTCTTCCAAAATTTTACATCAGTTTAGAAGCCTTTTCCTGAAATATAGTAATGATAATCTCATCCTGAATCTTTCTCCTGCCCAATACTGAATTTTAAACTGAAAACTGTTTTCAGTCGTTCCTATTAAAGCCAACAATCAATGATCCATCACTTTTAAGTCTTTCAAGCTGAGCCAGAAGAATTGCTGTCCCAGTTCTAGACAAGTAAGAGCCAGCGGAGTATATGAACACAAAATGCTGTGATTCAAACTCTCCCAGTTACAAGTCAGTATTTTGCAAAGCAACTGCCTGGGTAGATTTATGCCATGTAAAAGTATTTCCTGCAAAAGAAAAAAAATGAACCAAATCTAATTATTGTGGATTCTGCACTTGGGGTTCACAACAGACTCTGTGTTTGCATTACTTAATGAACAACACATGGTCGCTGATGCTTTAGCTATTATTATGATTTCATGGTAGTGACTGGAATAAAGATTATTAAATGGAAATCCTCTTCCCAGTGATCATTTAAACAAACAAGCAGATCAGATTTTTCTCTGGTCTTTACAAGGCTTGTTTATTCTTTGTCTGGAATTGGTAGTTTTGTGACAAAGTCTCCGGGTAAAGTTTCAAATGAAGTTGGATTAACTTTTTTCCCCCGATTAATTTTTCTTTGATGGGTTATTGTTGTTTTTTTTTGTTACCTTCTGTTAAACACAAAATCCTTAGGATTATGTGGGTGGCACAGATGAACCTAATGGTATAGCACAGCTTTGGTGTAGCACACCCTAATGTGACCAGCAGGCCAACAAGAGCCAAGGCTTTCTGGGGAAGAAAAATGGACCTGCTTTACTCTTGGAGTCATCCTCACAAGCCTGGACTGAATCATCTGTTGAGAAACATTTGGAAAATGATGTCAACCGTGTCAGCAACACTATTGTAAAAAGGCTGATTTATTTAATCAGTGATGTAATTTGGATGAGGGAACTGGGACCCATGCCTGTATTTAGGAGAGGCTTCATGGTATGAAGACAAGCCTGTAGCCAAGATTCATAAACTATGGTGTTAAGTACATCATCTTTCTATGGTTAGTTTTGTTTGTATATGTGCATATTAAAGCAGCAGGAAAAGAATATTCTGTAAATTTTTTGCTGTATGCATTCAGTCCACAATCAGTTTAAAAAGCCAGATAAAAAGACCTTATCTCCCCAAAACACAGATAGACATTCCTGTCAATAAGAGATGATTCGTGAAAGCCATTTGTCTTATACTGTTCTTCTGAGAAACCTAGAAGGGAAAGAACATGGACCTTAAAGAGATTTATCAAGGTGATAATGGGAGAGGAATCTTTATTTTTCAAAGTGCTAATGGAAATCTAACAGTGTTTTCTCTCCTAGTTCAGAATTTTAAGAGAATACTCAAGCGATAATGTGTGGGTTTGTCCATCTACTGCAGTACATACAGTGCACAGGAAGCCCACAGGAATTTTTAACAGTATCTTAGCTCAGTGGCACCAGGATCTGGCCAAAGGGCTAAAATAAACCTAAATCCAGTAGTTAGATAGACCACTGAGTTTACAGGGTTTCCTTTGAGGCTGATTATCCATGGCACCTCAAAACAACATGAGTGATGCTCCTCCTGAAGCTTTCCTCTCCATTTTTTTTTCTCATAAATAAAGATGCTGAGTTGACACCAGAGACAGATTTATGTATTTGGATTCACATTTCTGACCAGTGCCATTTTTTTCAAATGTTTTTACCATGCTTATTTTGAAAGAGGCTGACCATAGTCAGAGTCTAATGCTTTGCCTGCTACAAGGCTTCCATGGAAAGTTTTAGAAGGTACTACTGATGGTCCTGCTCAGGCTTTCATCAAGAAAAGACACCCCCTTTTCAAAGGGGTTTTCTTTCAGGAAGAGGGAGTGGGTTTAGCTAAAGCAAACTGGAGTAATTAGTAGAGAGAGAGGTCATTGTGGCCACTTAATACTGAAACATTTATTTCAGTATTCAGAAAGTGAGCATCTGCTTTCTCCAGTCTGCTGCTTTAACTACAAGAAGGGTGAGAATCTTTTGCCCCTGCTCCCTTTGAACAATGAATTAAACAAGGAAGATTTCACAGTTTTGTTCAAAGTAAGCCTTTCAAATCATTCTGTTTAGGCTGCAGAAAATAACAAAATAGTAAGTTTTCCTTATAAAAAATGCAGAGATTAGAGGGTTGTTTCAGTATGTCAAAGCAAAAAATAAACAGGATTTGAAGGCAAATGCTTTTTGCAGCATTGGCAAAATCCTTTTCTCATCAAATTTGAGTCTGTTGGTGTAAAGGTTCCTATCTTGGAGCAGAAATCCTGGGTAAACACAACCTCCCTAGCAGCTTGCCTGTGTACTTCATCTTGCTACGCAGCAAGGGGAATCCAAAACATCACTCCTACAACCTCATTACTTCCTGAGGCCAAAATCAATGTACTTCACTACCTGCTGTGTGGGCTATAGAACCAGCCTTTCAACTGCAGTCAGTAAAAAGGAGACTCTATGCCAGCAGACTATCCAGCCCTGTGTAGGTAGATAAACAGAGATGCCGTTCCCAGATATGGCAACTTGGCCATTTATTGCTTGAAAATGGTTTGGTAAAAAAGCAAATCCAACATTGGAGTATTTTTGGGAGACTGAAGGGAAAGTTACAGCTGCAGCCCCTTGTAAGCCTAATGGGAAAACAAATTTAATATGAAAGGAGTGGATAATTATGTGTTGCCTAAGAAAAAGAGAACTGTTCCCTCCTAGAGCTTAGTTTGTTTTGAACTTAAATGATTCTGGTAAATTTCTGCCTGTGCAAAATGATTGGAATCAAGGCAAGTGGTCAGGAAAAGATACACAAGAATAGGAGCAAGCAAATCCTCCAAATGAATCTGGCTTTTTCATATGAAAACTTTTGGTATTTGGAGAAGGTGAAGTAGTTATCTAATAGAAGAGGAAACAGCATGGCTATTTAAAAAAAGAGAGTGTGCTATATGTGAGTCAAGGCACTTCTTAAGAGAAAATATTACCTGTTTTAAAGGAAAGAATACATTCTATAGTTTCCTAATCATGTTTCAAGAGATAAATACGTCAGTCACAGAAGGACACAATGGTTCTGATAAAAAATACCAAGCAGCATCTACACAGGGAGATGAGGCAAAACCTCACGAGGCTTCTTAATGGTGCTTGAAACTAAAAGAAAAAAAAAAACAAACATAGAGAATAAACCAAACAACAAACTGACAGCAAACAGGAAAACAAAATGTCCCTTCTAAAATATCCTTTTGAATACATGTGGAGATTGGAAAGAATATGAAATTCATATTCCTTTTAAATTGTGATTATGGTGAGGAAAGGATTTTTTCTAGAACATGTTATCCCACAGTCTGTTCTGGACACAGTCAGAAGTATACAAGTCAGACAGAGTTACAGTGAGAGCAGAAACAAGCTGGCTCCAGGTTTGAAAACCCTGAGGTAGCTAAGGGCAAAAACTGACATAAATAATCCAGCACTAGCCACTTCAATTCCCTCTCCAGTGTTACTGGTTGGTGCAATTGCATTTTGTTTGCGTGTTTTGGCTATATAATTTTTTTTTTTTTAGGAGTTATTGTTTGCTTCTTACATTTTTATTTACTTGTTTCTTCTCCTTTGAATGGTGGCAGATAACAGCCACATCACAGTGATGCAGCAACAACTGGCACCATCCCTGGAGATGTCTTGACTGGGTCACACCAGGCAGGAGGTTGGCAGTGGCTGTGTCACAGAGGGGCTGGGAAGGCAGGTGGTCCAGGACAGCTAGAAAAAGGGCAGTTGATGTCACAGGAGCAGTTGGACTGCTCTCTGCTCCAGAGAAAGGAGCTTTCTTACAAGACAGACAAATGCAGCTCGCCGTGAGGTTGCGTGTGAGGACCTGTGCTTTTACTGAAAAGGAACATACTCCACGGCAGCCAGTTGACCTACATTGACAGCTGACAAGCTACCCACAGGGAGCTGCATCTAACTTACCAAGACAGGAGGAGTGCTACTCAAATGGACTGTGACTTTCAAAATGATAAACCAAGCAGCAGTGGCTGCACAGGGACAGGTTTGTTGTTTTTTCTGCTGCCATACATAAGAAGCAAATGAGATCAATATTTAATTACCATGGATTACCTATGATTGACAATACCTATCGTGTAAAATGAAGTTGGACCAGTCCATAATGGTTTCCAATGAGATACCTATTCTTCAGTGAATAACAATTTTCTTTCTTTCTCAATCTCATTAAAGCAATGTCTGCCCCACTGCTCTCCTGGTTCCCAGCAAATGGATCAGCTGCCCCAAGACACAATCACCCTTCAGAACTAAAAGACTTTCTCTCTGATTTAAATTTTAAGGCAAGTTTATTTTCATAAATACTAGACTTGCCTGTTTAGAGGTTTGACATTTTATTGACAGCCATAGAAGTTAGGTTATGCAGATGGAACAGACGCTGCTGTTTTTAGGTATAATTAGCATTTCATTTCCTTTCAAATAATTTCCCCATCATGTTAAGCACCACCAGGGCAATGGAAACATTCCAAAGAACATTCCAGTGCAGTTTTATCCTGTTGTTTTGTTTTTTAAATCTTAACAATAGTGAAACTATTGTGGGTGTTTGGGGTGTTTTTGTTTGTTGGTTTGGTTTGGGTTTTGGGAGGTTTTTTGGGTTGGGCTTTTTTTTTTTTTCAGTTTTTGTTTGTTCTGTTTTTTTTTCAGGGATATTTTACTGAATTAATACCAGGTAGCATAAAACCTTTAGGATAGCTTGAATTCTATATCTTTTCTAATGTTATTTAGTTTCTTTCACAGACTTAAAAAGTTACCTTAATAAAACTTCTATTGCAGAAGGAAATTTTTAGTGAATAATATGATAGAAGGACACCAGGAATCTCAAAAGATTTTTCACAGACAAGTGGGGATGATTTCCATTATCTCCAGCTCCTTGCCACATACATAGTGCAGCCCCAGTAACAGTCCTGGTGAGCTTCTGAGGAGCATGAAAGGGGAAGTGATTCTGCTGTTAGACCCATGCCAGACTGTACTGGTATTTAATTGGGCTGCTGAGGAAAGGTTTGAAGGCCAACAGTCCATCAGGACACAAACCCCATCCCAAGTGTCTGAATCTCTCACACTTAGAGTGGGTAATTTTTAGCCACATAACCTTGCTTTGAGAAACTTTCCAAGGAAAGTCATGTCAAAATTGATGCATCTCCACAAGAAGTTGGGGGTTTAGCCAAAAGTTTTCTTACAGCTTCCGCTTGACCCTTCCTCTGTGAGCTGAGATCCTCCAGGCTCTGGCTGGATAGCAGACAGCAGTTGACAACTTCATGTCACAAGGCTACCTGACTACTGTGGAGCACTCTGGAGATATTAAAAGTCAAGCAGCCTGATTCCTCCTGAATCCTAACCTAGAATTCATGATCCACAGAACTTCTCAGCATGGCAAGAGACCTGCACCTGACATAGTAGTTTGCAAAGCTTCTCTCTGACAGAACTTAACTACAGTTTGCCAGCAGCATCAGCCTCTGTTTTAACAGACCTTGTGTGTCATTTATGCCATTCCTGCCTCCCACACGTTTTCTGCAAAGCATCGGGAACACTCAATTCACTGTTCAGTGACAGCAGTGTCTGGCATGTGTCAGTCTAGTCCTGGAGACAAAGTATACCAAGAAAAGCAGCCTATAGATTTAGAGTCTGTAATAATGGTATTTAAGGCTTGCCAGAGCTGGAGTGCAGTGGAACTATGAGATCCTCACACTGACACACTAGCCAAAATAAGTCAGAATACAAAGGCCAGGAGTATTTTCTCTGCTGAAACAAAGCTTCTAACCTTGGCTAACTTTTACAGAGCAACTACAGAACAAAAAGCACAAATGTTTATGGCCTCTAAGCATATTATTTTGTCCTTTCAAATGCATTAACCACTTTACAGTTTAAGATTTTCCATTCCTTCTTTCATTAGACTAGAGGTGAGTGGCAGCCATCCCCCTGCAAATAGAAATGTCCCCATCTGATACAACAGGACACTTTTTAATACCCTCTATGTAGTGGGTGAGATTCTGCAGGACATGCTCTGTAATTACTGTCACTGAATAGGAAAGGTTTAAAAGGTTTGTTTGCAGAGTGACCAGTTACTTTCTGCTTTAATAATAGTATTTACTGGTCACTTGCAATTATTTATGGGTGTCTTAATCTGGCCATAAGTGGAAAGAAGTTTTAAAGACAAAATTTAATAAAAATTTAAGAGTTCATACTAAGTGCATTATTCTAAGCTGAAAAATAAACTGTGAAAGGTTCTAGCAGCAGGGGGTTGGCTTTCACAGTAATCAGATGTACACAACAGGATTTTACTTGTGTAAGAAATTATCTGTAGGATTGTGGTTTCTGTGCTAGACACATTCCTAATACCCATGTAGTCACCCTTAAGCAAAAGAATGAAAAAGAAAAGGGCTTTCATACTTGTCACCTTGAGATAAATAGCAAAATTCAACTTATTCAAGGGGAGCCTGACTGAGCCTGAAAGAGGCAGCAATAAAATGAGAAGTATTGGGCAACTGCTCATATTTATTGAAAGTGTGAAAAAAGATTAATTTTCTGTATAATCAAATCCAAACATAAGCATCCATTTCTACTATTGTAGTCCAATAGTAGTAAATTAAATGGTGTCAGAATTGATGGCTTTTCTTTGTGAGACAGATAACAGCCACAAACAAGGCTATGAAAATGAATTACACTATGAGTGCAGTTCACACTATGTACAAAGAACAGGAAAAACCAGCAGTGCCACATAGGAATACACTATGTGACAGTAATTGAAAAAAATCAGTAAACTTTGTTTCATTCCTCTTATGCTAAAAAAAAAAGCTTTAATTTTCTGCTTTTATTTTTTTCTAAGCTTTTATTTTTTTCTAAGCTTTAAAAGATTAGTAATGATAATGTTAGCCAGTGGCAGCTAAAGAAAAGAGAAAAAAGCCCCAAACCTCTTGTGATGGGACTATTTCAAACATTGACAAATCATATACAAAATCATTTTTAATCCAGGCTGTTCCTTTGTGCTGCACTGCCAGATGAGTCACTGGGAGATGGAGGAGTTTGTGGTGCATCAGACATGAAAACTGTTCCTTATTATAAACCAATATGGGAAATTGCATACAGAAAAACTATATTTAAAGACAGACACACAAAAGAGTTTAATGAAGCTGTTCCTGCAATCTCACTTCAGCCTCCCCAAGCACAGAGGTTTCCTCACTCCTCCCAGCATCACACAACTCACTGACACAGCCAGTAACAGAAATAGCCTTTTGGGACTCCACTCCCAGTCACTGAAACCTAAGACTGGTTTTCTTTTTTTTTCTTCTTTTTTTTTTAAACCAAACAAGCAAAATCAAACAAACTCTGTCATAATTACTATTTAACCTATGAAAGGAGACAGTGACCTTGTTCAAAAGTCACTGTCCAATACCCTCCCAGTGCTCTCAAGTTGAAGGTTAACATTTCTTGTACCACCTTTTCCCCAAGAGAATAATGCTTGAAGTTGTTATGATGTGGGGCCCGGTCATTCATTAACTCCACAAGAAGATATTAACTCCAGCTTCTAGTCAAGTCAGCAACACCCCCTTTTTTGATTGAAGAAAATCAAGTTTAACTTTGGACTTCAGCTCAGGATCCTTCGCTGCAGGAAAGCTGAAGAAGCAGGTGGCAGCAAGGACCTGTCCCCCCCCATAAACACCATCTGCTGCCCAGGGAACAGCAGCACAAGGGCAGCCAGAGGCTCCTACAGCTCCTCACTAGAGAGCAGAGGATTCTAGAGCCCTGTTCCTCTTTGGGATGAGGTGCCATGTACAGCTGACACCACAAACCTGCACACTCCCTCGGAATGTGGGAAGAAGGGAACCTGTTTGGGAGCAGGAGCCTGAGGACTTTGGCCAAAGCAATGTACTTGGTTAAGCATATGGAAAATTAAGATTTTTGTGACTCCAGACCTCAGCAAGCCAAAGGATGCTGGTTCCAAGTAACTGTCCTCAGTATTTGGCTCAGGAAAACGTCCTGCAAAATGCTCAGGAGGAGCAGTTGTCAGTGGAAGAGCCAAGGTCTGACAGAAACCCTGGTAGAGCGATGAAAGGCGAGAGCTGCTGCTGGCTGCCTCTGCCAGCCCACTGCCAGGACTCAGGAAGAGATAAACAAGATCACTTAAGACATCCAGAAATTTCAAGGCCTTAGAATAATATAAAACAGTATCAGTACTATTGCTCTTATTTTCAGAAGGACTTGGTCCCTGTGTCTTGTTTTCTGTTCTCCTGTTGTCAGTACTGGGAATCAGAAGCAGCAGAGGCACAAGGGATCTCTCAACTCTCTCAAGGCATCTCAAAAAGACCTCAGAGATCTCCTACAATACTGCTTGTATTTTGATCAGATAAGACTGGCCTAATTACCCTTTTTAGGGAACTTTTTTCATTTTAGAAATACACCAGCATTTGTTTACCCCTTCTAAGACCTAAAACAGAAGGTGAGAATGTTCTAGCTGTTGTGCAACAGCAACATCAAGGGCTAAAGTTGAAACTGGAATCTGAGTAAAAATATAAATATATTTATGCAATGCCAAAATACATGTTTCTCCTCAAATTGTTAATTCGCTCCCTTGCCATATTGGAAGCGAACTCTGAATCCAATAAAGCAAAACAACTCACAGTAAATTACTTGCAAGTGAAAGAATCAGATCCAAAGTTTGGTGTTTGTTTGGGTTTTTTTTCCTCCCCAACACAAGTTAATAAATGGAACAGCTACACTAAGTAATAAAGAGAAAATATTTCTAATTTATGCAATGTTACAAAAGCTATATCCATCAAGTTACCCTGGGGAAATGGACTGTAGTAATAGATTCCCTTTAAATATAGCCAAGAAGGAAATTAAAATTGGCTTAAAATAGAAACCCTGACTATAAAAATATATTGCTGAATGACAGCATCCAGATCCAAAAAAAAAAAAAAAAATTAAAAAAAAAAAAAAAAAAAGCAAGTCCCTGTGACATAAAACTGACTCATTCAAATTATTTCAGAGTTTGAAGTCAGAAGACCTCTATATGACACACGAGAATGCCAGTGTTATGTAGCCCTCACCCTTAAATGCATTTCTGAATGTTGAAGATGTTACACACATCCCCCTCTAAGAACTAATTATCATATTCATACAACACATTACTTCAAGTATTTTTGATGCTTGACTAAGAGACACCCTCCAAGTCACAACCCAACACTGGCAAAGGCAGAAATAAAAGTCAGACTCCACATATACCCTTCACCCTAGCAGAGTTTTCCATGGCTAAATGAGTTGGTCCTTCTCAAGGGCACCAAAGCTTCCAGCTACTGAACATTTTGGAATGCATGGAATGAATCTTCAGCAAGAGCTACTTTGCTCTACAGATCTACTCTTTGTGTGGTATTGTGGACATAGAAACTGTCCCTAAACTGGAGGCAGAGTTAATTATGCAAAAAGCAAGCTGTGAATAAGTTGCTATTGATTTGTCATCACTTCTCACACCATGAGAGCCTTGCTGCTTGGTGGGGTTTTTTGGGGGGACATGAACAAACACATTTTTTCATATTAAGATAATATTTATTTATTTATGGCATACCACCATAAATTTCTCATTAGGGTCCAGGGTAAGCCCTTAGTAGTTATAGTCAAAAGTACATAAAATACTAACCATGGAAATCACCTTCATTTCCAACTCGTTATTATTTCCATACCTCACTATGAGCTGTTTTAAGTGATGAATTAAGATTTTTTCTTCACTTCCCCAGCTCTAGTTAGCAGATCTGAATCTCTTCATGAGCTCCAGGGACGTAATTCATTTCACAGGAAAAGAAGTAATAATACAAGTAATAGAACCATTAGCAAGAAAAAAAGGAACATTATAATTACTGTCAACAATATAGATGTTCTTCATATGCTGAAGTCTTCCCAACTTCTCTGCATACAGAGAGCTATTTTTCATACAATGCTTTTGAGAAAATAGCGAATTGATTACACAAACAAAATGTCCAGGTTTTGCATGTGCTTGTTTGGCTTTTGAAGAGATGGAAAGAAGAGAAAGGCAGCCACTCTTGGTGAAAAATACAGCTGGAGGCCTGATTTTTCAAATATATCATCAAAGGTTGTAATGAGAAGTGAGGGGACAAAGGACAGTGACTAGCAGCAAATACTGTGCACAAATCTGGACTGGATCACAACAGCCCTGGATTTTTCAGAGATCTTTTAATGTGTTTGGTAGAAACAGCCTTTTCACTAGACTTCTCCAACCAGCTAACTACTGCCTATTTTTACTGAATATTAAAGATTTTCTGTGTACTTATCATTTGAATTCCTTTGTAACATCACGCTGGATTACTCCTACCAGAGGTCTTCTGTCTCCAACTTCTACATCACGTTTGCCACACAAACATACCCCAAACAAGTGTAACAAAAGTGATCACATTTTGCCTCCATATTCATGTAGGATTTTGATTGCACATAATATTTTAGCTCCAAAGCTTAGGGCTTTTTATAATCACCACAGATGTTATCATCAGTGCAGATGGAACTTCTCACTCAAAACTAGAAGGGTCTTGCACATTGTTATAGAACTGAACCCCTTGAAAACCTCTGAAAAATCATTCCAAACTTTTTTTTTCTTGCAACTGTTCTTTCACATCTTTGCCAGCACCCTCCAAAGGAGACAAGTCCTCTGCAACAGGGTTGTCTCCACAGCTAGCAGCAGGCTCCTGCCAGAGGAGGGAAAACTGAGAAAGGAACCAGCTTCTCCAGATTGCATCTGGAATTATTCCATCCAGGCCAAACAACTGGATTGTTCATTAAAATCATCTGATTGCCATGTACTTATCTTTGTGCTCTCAACAATAGAGACAAAAAAAAAAAAAAAAGAAAGAAGAGCTGCTCTTTTCAGTCCTTTGTACTATCATCTCTTTCTATTAGACTCTGCCTATTGGGCAGAGATTTTGCCGTGATTGGTTTCTTTGACGTGTATTTCTATTGCTTTTCATCTGAAAGGAGAAGGTGGCTAAAAATTAAGTGAATTGTTCATTAAATAGCCACCCCTGCTTTGAGAAAAGGTTATTCTTTCTTTGGATTTTTTGATGCTGCGTTAACGATGCCTTTCCTTCCAGAGGCTTTGTGCATAAAAGGCAAACTCTTGGGGGGGGAAAAAAATAAAATTGGAAAATAAACCTTCTCCCCTCTTTCCTTTTCACGATGGTAATTTAAAAGATAACTGTTTTGAAGATAAAGTTGATTTCTGATAACAAAAGATCCACGGTTTAAAATGGGAGTCTGCTACTATTTAGTAGATGATCGACATGAAAAATGGTCCAGCAGAAGGAGTGGGCAGACTTGCAACAATAAAAAATAAAAGCTGCAAACATAAGTCTAAGTGAGTCCACCAAACTATTTCTGGTTTACAACCATATTTTCTTTGTATTTTTGTTTTAACTATTGGCACATTTAGACACAGCAGGAACATAGGTCATCTCGCATGAAATTACATCCTAAAAGGCAAATAAAAATAAAAAATAAAAATAAATCACCCAGCTCCTTGTTCACCTGCCCTCAGTTTCTTTGTAATTCTAACATTCCGAATTGTGGCAGTGCAAAATGCGTGGATAGTGTGGTGGGTTTTCCTTATCTTTTTTATATCACTGCTAATACAATCAAATTTACTTGTCCTTAATTAAAAAAAAAAGGATTAATTTTTAAAAAGCAGAAAAAAAGAAATATACAATTGGCATTATCGTTTACTGCTTCTTGAATGCTACCTCATTCATACAGGAATATGTCTGTAGGAGTTTGTTGGTCTGAGAATAAGAAGTTTCTAGGCACCTGAGAAACGTTCTGCTCCTCACCCCTAGTACAAAGGTCAGAACACACACAAAACCCAATTAAGTTCTCTAAATGAGGTGTTGATGAAATTTATGTGATGTATTACCTGTTCTGCTTTTGTTTTGTTTTACCAAGAAGTGCTTCCATACTCAGCTAAATACAGAAGTCTACACAAAGCAAAACATCTCACAGCTCCAAAGTGTCAACACCTACCATCTCATGGCGTGGTTAAGCTTCTTGCCTTAAGAGAAAGAACATACACTACTACACTTGCACTAGCATAGCTTAGTGGTGACCAGTGTATAGGCTTTTGTGGACACTAGAGAAAAAGATCTTTGTCAGCACAGAACTTTCCAGCCTGCTCCAATAACAGCAGGAGAATAATGAGTTGAAGACAACAGCAGGGCAAGCTCCTGGACATTGCCTTCTTTTATCAACATCCTCTTCCTCTGAGTGTAGCCCACTGCTGTTCCACATATACTTCTATTTAAGTTCTACAGACATCTGGAGAACACATCTGTTGCAGAAGACATGTACAGCTGGGTGCCCACAGCATACTGGGCAAGGAGACCCCCAGAGGTCTCAAACACACGTTGAAAAGCAGACCAGAAACTCCAATACTCATGAGGGTCCATATGCCAGGGCCACAAGGGATAGGAGCAGCAGATGTTTCTTATGCTCCTCTGGGATTCTCCCAGTCCTTTCTCTCTCTCTCCTTCCTTTCAAAATACTGACACTGCTGGAGTGACTGGGGATCTACAGCTGCATGTTATCCTGAGGTTTTGTGGGTTACAGTCAACATAGATTTATTTTTTTTTCCCCTCCAAAGTCAGATGGTCATCTTCTTCTGATCACCCATTTCTCCACCTGCTCACTGCCAAGGATGCTGGCACTGTAAGGATTGTCTAGCAGATGGCAGACATTTCTGAGTCAGTTGGTAACCCTCAGAGTTTCTGAGGAACATTTGCAATGGCTGTCCTGAGCCCAGACACCACATACATACTGCTGTCTGGGTATTGATAAATCCTAGAAAGGTCTGAAAAGCTACAGCTTCAAACTAAACCTGAAACTGCTTCAAAGTCAACCTGAAATATAATCCTCAGAGGTGTTTGCAGAAATAATTAGCAAAGTTAAGAATTTGTAACTGATGACATCTTTTTGCTTACAAAAATTAAATCATAGGAGCTTATCAAGTAGAAGGAAGAGATGGATAAATCAATACTGCAGGTGGAACCAACAGTCACGGGGAAAATTAGAACCACATCTGTTGCTCATTTGTGCTGTAAAGTGATTTGACAAATCAAAGAGAAGCTTGAATGTAGAAATTTAACTAGAAATTTAGCCACCTTAAATTCTCCATTCCAGAAGTTATTTAAATTACTTCTGCTGGTTATTTACTGATCTGAAAGCTTTATAACCCATCCTCACTATGGCTTTAACTTCACAGAGTATGAGGAGCCTGGCCACAGATGTCACTGCAACCAGGAGAGACATGAGGGAGAAGAATAAGCTACTGCAGCTTGCAGACCATGTTATTTATGGTGGGAGCCTGGAGGCAGCTTTGCCTATGAAGAACTGACTCTGTTCTTCTGCAATTACACCATTAAAACTGGGTTCCTATGTAATAATAAAATGCTTTTCTTAGGCTGGCTTAGCCTAAGCAGTACAACTAAGAATGTTAACGAAATATACAAAGAGTGAAAATAAGAAATGAGGATTCAAATTCCTGCAACATACAAACACACTGAGGTAGGTTGAGATCATGCTCAGAGCTTCAGCACATGAACTCCAGGAGCAGAGCAGATCAGGAAGACATACTTCAGAAATTTTACATGATGGGTAACAGAGATAAGGTAGGAACCTGGCTCATATAATACATATACAAGCATAGAAACAGAATAACAGTCTTTTCAGATTTGTAAACTTGAGCATTCCTTGGCAGACACAAGAAATAACCAATTTTACCTGGCTTTAACTGGGAGTTATGAGTATGAGTCTCAATTGATTGCAACTTATTATTTCATCTGTCAATTCTTTAAAATTAAAATGAAAAGGGTGGATGACTAAGTGCAGGGAACATGACCTACAGTGAGCATCTGAGGTAATTTGAATCAACTAGCCTGGAATGGCAGACACTTGAAGGGAAACAATAACAACTCTCAGATAAAGAAAGGAAATTATATATCATGACATGCTCCACAGCCAAAGCAGATGTGCTGTTTTGACAAATGTTGGTTTGGGGTTTTTTTTCCCATATGATTACAGTGACTTTTATGAAACAAAAGGAACTAACATTGGGGAAGGAAGGGAGGAGGACATTGATTAGCTATATCCCATTTCCTCCTCTATTTCTGGATTTAAGAATCAGAAGCTGAACATCGCACAGTGATGACACATTAGTTTAGAAATTGTTTTGTAATGGCTCATCTCACTGGAGGTGGGTAAAGGATAGGTTTCTGTCACAATTATATGTATGAAGCATCACTCAAAAAGGCTGCAAAGATGCAGTGTAAGCAAGAATATGTAGAGAAGTAAAGAGAGAAAGCTGCAGATTCACAGAGCTGATTACAGACCCTACTCTTCTAAGAGTGCCCAAGAGGGACCTCTTTTGAGGTCAGTAAAATTTCACTAGCTT
>VYZU01061722.1:8628-56565 GCA_013401355.1 Ceyx cyanopectus | reverse complement strand
TCCACACCAAATTGGTATTTACAGCAAGTATATATGCTGTAAACAATAAATATGAAAAGTATTTAAAAATATTCTTTTTGTAACCTTTTCTTTTACATAATTACATATTTGTTTGGTCTTTTATTTATCACATTGTGAAAAAAATATTCTGTAAGACAGAAACTCCAACATTCTTCCTACTGATACTCATGTAACACTGTCCTTATCAGCTAGCAGGTTGGAAGTAAAAGCAATGGTTAGAGGCTATGTAGCATAAGGGTGTGCAATGTTGTTTTCTATGCTTGGTCCCCATCTCTGCAGCTATTCTTTCAGGGGACTGTCTGCTGACCTTGGCTGAGAAGCAAATGTCTGCTAGATGATGTATCTTTCCAGAAACAATTGTCTTTCAGTAAGAAGAGATGTGAATTCACTCCTCAGAATGAAAAGTACAGCTACCTGATTTACCTTACAAACTTTTCAAAATATTAAATAATAGATTTTCTGTAATCTCTCAAAACCTCACCATCTCTTTGTAACTGTTTACTAGCTTAATAAGATATACAAATTTTTAAACTTTTACTAGAATTTTGAAGAAAGTGACTTACCCTGTCTGAAGCTGCGGAAGTACCTTTAACTAATTCCTTGTGTTTTACTGATGAAGCACTACTTATTGTACTGGCTCTAATTTTTACACGTTAAAGGTGGAGAGCATTTGGTAATGAAGACTGTCATTATAGGAAGTATTTGTTGCCATGATTATAGTCTTAGAAAGAAAAAAGGTAGTGAAGAAGGATGGCCAATGGGTAAATGGTCTCTCCTTCAGATTGAAGAGGACTTCTGGTATAATATATTAAAATAAATGATATTTACAAATAAGTCTTCATTTCTTTACACTGACTGCCCACAGCATAGCGCAAAGTATCACATGTACAATTAAAATATAATAAATGCATAACAAAATCTATCCTTATTAGAACCATAGAATATAGCCAGCACTAGTGCATTTCTATAATTAAACAATTATTCCAAATATTTTTTTTTCTTATAAACCTCATACTATTAACTGACTGCAATTATTTAGAACCCTTAAAAATCTGGTTTAGATTTATGTTTAATTTGTCTCCACCCACCCTACCCTCATTAGCTACATCCATCAGCTTGATGGCTTGTCCAAGTAAACTGTCTTAAATTTTCCAAGTGCTCTTTTTGCAGTTTGAGTTAGATACAGTATTGTTATTAATCAGGTATGTAGTGCAGGGTTTTGAGTAGTCACTTATTTCTGTAATGCTCTGCTCCCTTGCAATGCATGCATATTTATCTTTCAGTTTCCTACGTCCTGAATTTTGTGCAACAGACAAGAGCAAAAGCTTTGATACTTCTTTTCTGTAAGGTGAAAGAGCACACTTTGTAAATCAGCTTCCATCATGTGGAAAGTCATTAATAATAACCTATTGATGACCATCTCTCTGTTTCTCCCTGCTCCCTGAAGATAGCGGTGGAGCTGCAGCTCTGGGCAAAGTCAGCTTAAGAGTTGTAAAAGCTGATGAAGGAGGGGATGCCCAGAGAGAGACCTTCATCCCTGTCTATTGCCAGTCCCTCTAGATATGACTAGTTTCTGAAAAATCTTCTTATACATGCAGCTGGCCACTCCCCTACAAAACCCCGGGCCTTCCTGCTCCCAAGTATACCATAGCACCCGTAGACTGTTGTGNAATCAAATCAAAACAAATAAAAAAACCAAACCCCAAAAGAAAACCAAGAAAGCTATAAAGAGATTTCCCAAATATTTAATGGACTAGGTTGTCAGACTTCTGGTAAGGTGATGGGAGAAAAATGTGGTCATGCCATGCTTCACTGAAGATATGGTTGAAGAATCTAATGGTAATTTGAGATGTTTCTTAGATCTGAGTGTACTGTAAGGGACCATCTGTGGTTTCTTAAGAAATATAAATGAAGTATGATCCCAGAAAAGACAGATAAAGCATTGAGGGGTAAACAGGGTATTTTTACAGCCCAAGAATAGGACTATCTGCAGAACTTTAGTGCCAGCCATCTTGACTCTGCTTCTTCCCCTTCTGTTTCAATGGTTTGCTTTAAATATAACAGGAGGGTTGCTGCTGATTTACAACTGCATAGGTTATGAGGAAGAAGCAAGCCCACTGACTTTATAGCATTTCATTTCTGTGACGAACAACAGCATTATTTTAAAATGCCAAAAGTAGATGAGATTTATTGCCTTAATATTTTTGTAGTATTTTTGTGTCTGAATCCCAAAGTCCCTGCTTGTTCCACATCTTCAGCACCTTAAAAATAAGCCCACTGAGTGCTGTGAGTTTGTATCACATTGTAGCTGTTGATTTGTAGTGAGAAATTTCTTTCCTCAGCCTCTAGGATCACATTGTTTCCCGAGTCTTTTCAGTGGTTCCTTTTAGGGAAATGCATACAACTGTGTGGAGAAGAGGCATGAGCATCTAAATAATGAATTGTACATGGGGTAGCAACTGGGAGCATGTGGAAAGGACTAGGAGCCAAGCACACTCATGGAAGGAGGAAGAGAAGCTAACTGATGAGTTGAAACAATGTGGTCTTTGAAATGGGGGATTAGTTTCCATAATACCAAGGCTATGGAGCTTGTAGGAATGTTTCAGCTGGGTGCAGACCTAGGTGAGATAGTAACAGCAGCTCAACTGAGCTGAGTCAAGCCACCTTTGTCACAGTCCTCTCAAGAAAGGACATAGATTTCTGAAGCTGCGGAAGTACCTTTAACTAATTCCTTGTGTTTTACTGATGAAGCACTACTTATTGTACTGGCTCTAATTTTTACACGTTAAAGGTGGAGAGCATTTGGTAATGAAGACTGTCATTATAGGAAGTATTTGTTGCCATGATTATAGTCTTAGAAAGAAAAAAGGTAGTGAAGAAGGATGGCCAATGGGTAAATGGTCTCTCCTTCAGATTGAAGAGGACTTCTGGTATAATATATTAAAATAAATGATATTTACAAATAAGTCTTCATTTCTTTACACTGACTGCCCACAGCATAGCGCAAAGTATCACATGTACAATTAAAATATAATAAATGCATAACAAAATCTATCCTTATTAGAACCATAGAATATAGCCAGCACTAGTGCATTTCTATAATTAAACAATTATTCCAAATATTTTTTTTTCTTATAAACCTCATACTATTAACTGACTGCAATTATTTAGAACCCTTAAAAATCTGGTTTAGATTTATGTTTAATTTGTCTCCACCCACCCTACCCTCATTAGCTACATCCATCAGCTTGATGGCTTGTCCAAGTAAACTGTCTTAAATTTTCCAAGTGCTCTTTTTGCAGTTTGAGTTAGATACAGTATTGTTATTAATCAGGTATGTAGTGCAGGGTTTTGAGTAGTCACTTATTTCTGTAATGCTCTGCTCCCTTGCAATGCATGCATATTTATCTTTCAGTTTCCTACGTCCTGAATTTTGTGCAACAGACAAGAGCAAAAGCTTTGATACTTCTTTTCTGTAAGGTGAAAGAGCACACTTTGTAAATCAGCTTCCATCATGTGGAAAGTCATTAATAATAACCTATTGATGACCATCTCTCTGTTTCTCCCTGCTCCCTGAAGATAGCGGTGGAGCTGCAGCTCTGGGCAAAGTCAGCTTAAGAGTTGTAAAAGCTGATGAAGGAGGGGATGCCCAGAGAGAGACCTTCATCCCTGTCTATTGCCAGTCCCTCTAGATATGACTAGTTTCTGAAAAATCTTCTTATACATGCAGCTGGCCACTCCCCTACAAAACCCCGGGCCTTCCTGCTCCCAAGTATACCATAGCACCCGTAGACTGTTGTGTGTAAGGGTGCCAGAGCTCTGGAACAGGCTGCCCAGGGGGGTTGTGGAGTCTCCATCTCTGGAGACACTTAAGACCCACCTGGATCTGTTCCTGAGAGACTTGGTCTAAGTGATCCTGCTCAGGCAGGGGGGTTGGACTAGATGATCTTCTAGGTCCCTTCCAGCCCCTAATTTCTGTGATTCTGTGATTCTGTGTACCGAAAAAAATCAAATATTTTATTCAACCTAATTAATAGCTTCAGTGGACCACTATAGGTAAGGCTCAGTAGGGTCTAAGCCCAGGGCATGCAGGAGACAGGGGTTTGACAACCTGGATGAAGAGCTGACTTAGAGTTAGGATGACAACCAACTGCTTTTCATACAAATGCAGGGCAGGCTCGAATTCGTACCCCTAAATTGAAGCACGAGTCCTATACTGTTCTCAAACACAACTCAGGAAAATTATTATATATGATGGCAAAAAAGGCCTAGGTTTCTAGGTGTTTTGCAGAGAAAGCTATGGGATAGGGTACAGCTCAAAGCAGAAGGTTACCTCAGATGGGGACTGTTGGTTTCAAAGCAAATGCAAGAGGCTTTTTTTGTTATCCTCACAGGATGTAGCTGATTTTACTGCCACAGTATGTTGTGGTTGTCTAAAGTCTATGTGGATTAAAAAAGCAATTAGACACATTAATGGAAGAAAAATCTACTAAGGGATATTAAATACTGAGATGTAGCACTTGTATCAAGCCATTACAGAACTGCAAGTTGCAGAAGGGTGAGAAAGTGTTCACTGAAGAATTATCACCATATGATTTTCTGGTCAATATACTGTTCCTTAGGTGTTCATGAGGAGCCACTGTAGGATATTGGACTAGATGAGTCTATGGTGACTCTCAATAGGATCTTTCTTATGTCCTTTCAAAGTGTAAAAAAAAAAGTGGATGTTTGCTAATATTATCATCTGATGGAACAGTACAATTTTATCAATTACAGCAGCAATTGATCTGAAAAATGTGAAAAAAAAGGATTATTCTATGCAAAAAAAAGGCTAGTAGAAACTTTACAGCTATGACTAGTAGTAGTGCCCTTCCTCATTGCAAAAAATGATAGGGAAATGAAGGCTCTAAGGCTATTTAATTGTGAAGAATCAATTAGATAAATGTGTACGCCTTTTGATTTGCTGGGTTTTTTAAAATTATACAGCTGCAGACATTATGAAAGCTATGAGTATTTATATCTCAACTGTATGTGGGCAACACTAAGAAATATTAGTTCAATAAGCGTAATGATAGCTGTACTCAAATCAAAATGAAGTTGTTGAAAAAAGAAAAACCTCTTATTTATTTCCTTAATAGACATTTCTATGGTACTCATCATGGCAGAAAGAGAGTGCTGAATACTTTGAGGAAGATTAAATTATTTGTAATTATACCACAAGTGGAAGCTTTTAACCAATGGAAAAAAAATGTGGAGCTACCCTGAGATTAATCGTTCTCATTAAGATGGCTGCTAAATTTTCTAAGTAATGGTATGAACTTCCCCAGGACCTTTCATCCAGGCTTTAAAAATATTTTGCAAGCACCAATGAAGTTTAGTCTCATAGCATGTCTGAAAAATAAGCATCAGTGTTCCCACTGCACCAATAAGGAAGCCAAGATACAGAGAAAGGACACAGAGAAATAATTATACATTTGTATTTCATAGGAATTCCGGGAAACAGAACTCTAAAGCAGAAAACCATGGCAGAATGCACCATACATGTATCTTTTCAGGCACACACCCAAGATTCTCCCTAAGGTATGGATGAACACCCTGAAGTATACTGTACTCTCAGTCCATAGTTAGATTTTGTTTTCCCTGAAGATAACAAAAGGAATGATAATAACTTTACTTGTATACATATTAGAGTATACATAATATACACACATAACATGTATCTCTATATATCTATCTGTATAACTCTTCTTCCAGTGGAAAATATCATTCTGGTACAATCATAGTGTTTGAAAATACGCTTCTTTTTACATCTAGCACATATTTTCATTTTTATTTCCCTCCCTTCTCAGTGCTTTTTCTGCCTCTAAGATCCCCCCTGGCAATTTGAACCTGTCCTCAACTCCTCAGTTACTAAAATCCCAGATGCTTTTTCCATGGCAGCTTGTCATTAAGATGCCAGTTTTAACACTCTTTCATTTAAAAAGATTGGCCCCTTGGTCCTGTATTCAGCTCCATATGTACTGACCCTCTCAGAGATCTGTCCACTCCAATGCAATTTCAACAATTGCCCTTAAATGTGAAATGTTGAACAGTTCCCGATTCAGCTTTTACATTGGAAAATTAGCTAAAAGAAGCTGTAAGGTCCACAAGATACCTCTTGCCATGATGGATAGGGAAGCCAATTTTTTTTCTCTGTTATGTTCTTATCCCTCACCCTACTTCACCCATTACTGCTTCTTCACCAATCCTCCCCCAGTGGTACCTCACATATCCTTAGCAGATGTAGAACAGGTTAGCTGCTCAAGAGTATGTTAACTTAATTGGTGCCATCCATGCCTTACAGACCCCAATATATTTTTTAAACAAAATTAAGTAGTTTGAGGCAGTAATATGCAACTTGATATATGCATCTCATCCAGAGCTTAAATGCCTTTTTTATTCCTTCTTTGCTGTTTAATATCCTGACTTTGCAAGGTGAGAAAAACAGATAATGGTTGCTGAATGCAGCATTCTGGACAAGGACACACAACTAAAGGGCCCTCACAAAACCTGCAGCTGGACAAGGAATGAGTGATGCCCTTCACTTCTGTCTGAGATGAACTTGCAGGGTTTATTTTTGTTAGGAAAAGGACAAATATATCTTTTAGCTCTCTAAGTATCTGTATATCTATGAAAGACATTCTACATTTATCTCCAGTTGCTATTGAATACCTGATTCTTCAGGTTTTACTAAAAACACTGCATCTAGGGCTACTTTCTTCTTCAGAGAATGATAGTGAATTTAGGAAACCCTACCCCACAACAGGTCCTTAAGCATCTGGAAAGTGAGTGACTGCTTCTGAGAGCTATGTAAACAACCCAAGTGAGTCTCTAGCTCTGAATTTCATCTCACCAATTTCTCATTGGTGAAATATGATAATCTGTGGAACTTTTTGATGGAGCAAAAAACTTTCCCACCTACCTTCTGTAGCACCAGTACTGTGTTTGGGTTGCAGCACTTGTACCAAATGGATTTTAAAATAGAGGCAAATGGTGTGACTCCAATTCCTGCTGCAATGCATACACTCACTTGGTAGTGGAAGACATCTGTGGTTGCAGAACCATATGGTCCATCCACAGCCAGTCTACAGCAAGAAGACAGTAAAGGGTCAGCAACATAAAAATTGCAGAAAGGTTAAAATTCATTGGGCTACAGATTTTCAAAATTGAACTTCTGTTGAAAGAGAAAAAAAATGTCTATAATTTGGCACATTAATTACCTGTACAAATGCATTTATCTGTCAGTGGGTGCCACTGAATTGCAAAGCAACTGTTTTTTCTGAAGTGAGAGAACAAAAGCACCCATGTGGGTTTGGGGCCTGGCCATCTATTTAAGCATGCAATTACAATTTTCTGGCTTTCTGAAATGTGATTAGTCATATAATTGCATGTCCAAATTTAGCTGTGGAATTTGCATATTTGATTATGAATTACTGAAAAGCATCCTGTTTTAGAGCTTTGTTTTCTTTATTGTGTATCAATGTAAAGAAGAACAGATTATATTAATAATTTTGAAAAATTCTTTGCATCTGTTAATAAAAGAGAAATCAAGAAAGAGGTCATCTATGCAAAGAAGCTACTATTTTCTCAGGTCTTTTTGAAAAAACAAAAAAAACAGCAATACTTTTTTGGCAATAATACTGTACTTTCTATCAGACATAAAGGGAAATTGTGTAAGAAGAAACACTTGTTTATGTTACTGCTTCCTATAATCAATGTTGTTGATGCTGAAGCTTTAATTTTTGTCAAAATTAGAGATGAAGAAGATTATTAAATAATCAGATTCATTCGTCTAGTAACATGGAATGTAAATACACACAATACTTTGGAATGCTCTGTCCAGTCTGTTTTTAAATAAACTAAATGCTCTGGAAGCTGATTTCACTAATGCCATGTTCTTAGGAAAAAATGTGGGTTTTTTCTTTCAGATATTCTATTAGTCAGTGCTCTTTATTACACTAAAATCCCGCACAAAAAAATTATGCAGACATAAGAAGAACAAAATGTTTTAACATGAAAGCAAAGTGAAATCACCAAGCTATGGTATACACAAATATAGAGCGACACAAGGGATTTGAAATCCTATTGTTGCTTTCTTAAAGTGCACCTATAATCCTAGCAAATATTTTCTCTTTCATTTGTAAAAACAATCTCTTTTGTTAATAGGTATTTTTACATTGTTGCACAGATCTGTACTTTTTGAGCACTCAGTTTCCTGTAAAATATGATTAATTTAAGGTATACATGTGAAATGCCAAAGAACCCCTTTAAGGTAAGCTTTCTATATAGTTCAATGTGGGCTTGGGATCCATTCTCATTATTGTTAGTAGATTGAGAAAAAAAAATGGACTGTAATGCACTTCAAGAGATTCTTCAATCTGTCTCTACATTACAAGACATGATTAATTATTTCTGAATTGTTCCTTACAGAGTTTTTCTGCTCCGCAGGTGGCAGAGATTCCATCACTGGTTTGAACACCTTGCTTAGCAGTAGCTAGAGAGCCTATCCAAATACCATGTCTCACAGAAGACATGAGGAGAAAGTGGAGAAACTGAGCTATACAACCCATTCATTTGATTTAGAGAGGGTGGAGGAACATAAGAAGATAGTAATCAACATGACAAAAATGACTGTATTTGCATTTGCCAACAGAGTATTAGAAAATAGGGCTATAGTCTGTGTGTAGCTGTGGCTTGGATTGTTCATATTCTTTGTATTCATCTACACAATTTAATTAGAATGAAGGCATACTTTTCAGGAAGGTAGGAAAGGTATTCAGTTCTGGAAAACTAGCATAGTTTTTAAACCATAGCATCCAAGTCCCATTAAATTATATAACTATAGTTAAACAAGTGCCTTTTGCTGTTCTGTTTTACTAGAACTTTGTCATCAAAAGCAATTTTCCAGGGTGAAAACAGTTGCAGGCCTTCCACATTCCACCAGAATTCAAATGATTCTGTGCCAACCTCTTATTTGCCAACTTGCAACAACAAAACAACAACCTTTTTTTTTTTTGGATTAAGATGTCACAGATATAGAATTTTAATGCCAATAAACTTTATAAAGTGGAGCAGGGCTTGAAAAATTGAGACAGAGTTGAGGGAGCCTGACAGAAAGAAGTAAGATTCAGGCAGAATTTTCTAGGGCCACAAAATACTGAAGTTACTAAGCTCGAATTTTGCATGGCAGGTGATGGGTGCCATCAGAGTGCATAAGCATACAGGCACAAAGCCAGCAGACATAATAAATGTTAACATTTATTTTTAAATGTGGAATTAACATTTAAAAATGTACTGTTTGTCATTCAAACCTTGGTAACATCCACAATTCCCTGAAAGCTCTTTCCTCTGCTCCGAAGGCCTTGAAGAGGGCTGCAGTCCAATCCCCAACGACTCGTATGTGAACACTGAAGAAGTCCTCCTCGGGAGCTGAGGTGAGGGTGAAAGGGTGCCACTCCAGCTGTGAGAGAGATGGGCACTGTAGAAAGATATATTGACCAGGTCCCATTTTAAAGCCACGTTTTTTCATGTGAAGCTCAAGGACTCCAGAGGAATGCGTCACCACCTAAACAATAATTAAAACACCTGATTTATTTTCCTTCAGAAGAGGAACAGACAGTTCCCATTAGGTTGCTGGTGACTTTGTAATAATTTCTTCTTTATTTCAACCATGAGTAAATTTGAATACACAGTAATTTTCATATGTCTTGTAGATTGTGTCCTAAACTGCATGTTGCAGTGCTGTTACTGCTCAATATCTTGAGAGCATGGTACAGTGTGTAACATGGGCCAGCTTGCTTTGTGTGTGTTAGATACAGAGGAAGGGCTGTAACAGTTCAACAATTTGTCAGCCTTTTGTCTTAGTAGACCCTATGTAAAAGTATTCCTTAGTACATAGAAATAATTTACCACTTTTACCCTCATGTAACACAATTAACTTGTATGAGATTATTGTCGATCTAGCAACAAAAGCCCAGTGAGCTCTGCTCTAATATACTTATTATTGAGTTAATCTCAGTTAAGCAGACAGTTTTATATGTCATACAGAGTATTCTGAGATTCTTAGATCACGGCCACCCTTTGAAATCGGCAGCAAGACTTATCCAGCAAGCTTTCCCCCTCACGCAAAATAAGCCTGTTTCTGATCACTGACTTGATGCATGTGTTCTTGGCTGCTTCAATAGCAGCATTCCCCGTCCATTCTGTTGTGATTTAAATAGGCCCTTAGCACACAGAGATATTTACTACTGGGTTAAATTGTTGTAGTAGTGTTAATGAAGCTTTGACTTTGTATGTTAACTGATAATGTAACCCTTAATCTCCCTGGAACTGTGTCCTACTGAAGCTAAAGGTGTCTCTGTCTCTTACTGCAGTGGAACATGGCTTCAATTCATTAAAAAGACACCCTCTGTGCAGATGTTTGTGTTATGGTGGTGTAAATCTGCTTCTTCATTAATTAAGTTTGGTCCTGTCTGGAATATTCTTATAGACTTGCTTTTGGAAAAAATGCAAAATCTAAAATAAATACTTGGCTGAAACTATGGAAAAGATGGAATTGCTGCTGAAGACAGGAGTGTAAAATGAGGTCATAAAATATAGAAGTTACCTGTAACAGATAAAAAACTGTACTGACATAATGTTTTGGGTTTGTTTTGTTGTTTGGGGTTTTTTTTTTATGCAGACATGAAAGCTATGTTACATACCTTAGTAATGACCACCGCCTGTTGAAATCTCCAAAATCTTATAATTCTTTCACAGATGTACAACAACATAGGACTTAAAACCCACTTCCAAGCCTGTAGAAAGTTGCATATTAAAAAACATTTATTTGAATGTCTAAAAAAAAGTTGCAATTATTTAAACCAGCAGGTAGCCTAAAAAGAAATAATATGAGTTATCTTCTGTGATTTTTGTTTTGCCTTTCTCCAGAAAGTGCTTTCTGTTGCTGCTGCAGCAGTTCCAGCTTTCCTGTGGAACAGACAAATGGGACTCCTTCACAGACACACTCGAGAAGTGGAGCTAATATCTATCTGTATTCTGGCCAAGAAGAGTCCTTTGAAATATTTTCCTACCAAAAGGGAAAATAATCTTTTTAGGTGTTAATATAGATGTCATTGGATCTGAAGACATATAGATGCATAAATTTATACGATATTACCCATAGCCTTGCTATTTTTTTTGCTCTTCAAGTCTAAAATATTTCAGAAGGGTCAGAAAGCAGTCAGCTGTGAGTTTTGTGATGCTGCATTAGAAATCACGAAGTCCCACGTATTTAATTAAAGGAATGGGATAAATTTCCATTTAATCCATTAGTCATCTCTGTATCAAGAAATGTTTTTTTTCTGATCAGATGCTTAGTTGGTCATACCTGAAGTAACATTTGAATAACATTTGAATATTGTCACATCAAGAGGTATTACATTATTGCAGATGATTTCTGTTCTTGTACTTGCTAATCGTATATAGTGATCACTACAACAATAAAAGGTACTTGGCTAGTCAGATGTACTATCTGATGATCTCACTGACTTGCACTGATAGATAATTAGATGTAATTGAATCTTCAATATTATTTAAACAAATCTTTTTCCTTTTTTTTCTCCTTTTTCTGGAAGAGATACTGTTTTATTTCCTGTTTTGTTAATTACACAGCTCATTCTAGCAAACTGAAGACTGCACAATAGTGGGTTTTTAAAAATCTCCAAAGAGTAAGTTCACTTGCTGAAACATTGACTTTGTTCCACAAGCTGTGACAGGGATTATAAAGTATCTTTTATGAGAAGGAAGCCATAAAATTATGTGGCTTCCTTAGAAAGTGCTAAGAGGATGGAGTGGCAATTTCCCAAGGTTAAGTCTTGAAAATTAAATGAAAAAAAAACGCATGATTTAATAATGGGAAGAAACCATCATAAGCCAGAAGATTCTCAGTTAAAGCAGAAACTCAACACATCCGTTGTCCCTAAATACTACAGGTGTCTCTGCACAGTGGGTAATCTCACATCTTGAATATATTTGCATATATCAAGCCACAATAATGATGAGAACTTTTTTTCCTCTCTTCCATTTGTGCTACGTGTAAACAAGAGCATGTGACAGGAATGTTAAAGTTGCAGGCTACCCTGTGTGAGAGCTGAGGTTTCAAATGGGCCATTGCTCCAGCACAATGGAGCATGCAATCCAAAATATCTTTGGTTGGGTTGGGACAACAGGGCATCATCAACCAGGAGGAAGGATGGGCTGCTAGGCAACATGTCTCCTGGATGGCTAATCAGGACATTGGTGTTCTTGCCCAAGCAGTTTTTCCTCCTGTAATGAGAATGAACTGAAAAAGGACAGCAATGGCACAGGACAGGCTGTGAGATTAAAAGTCTAAATGCCCTGGGTGCCACAGAAGTGCTTCATTGTCCTCGTGGGAGCCAGATCAGAAATATGAAGAAAGTGATGTAGTATGACTGAGAGAGGGGCTCCCCCACTGTTGTCTCCTTTGGGAGCCATGGATGTCCACTCCTCTGTCACCCCATGCAATCCCAGCTCTGCACAAGGCTGTGTCCTCCCTTCTCAGTCCCATCTGCCCCTGGTGGGGCTGCACAAGCCTTGCCATGCTTTTTTAGCCTCTGAAAGAATTTGTGCTGTCTATCTGCGGTGTCTAACAGGTATCACACCATAGTGTATTACCCATCCAGCAAAGCACTGTGTTCACAGATGATCAATACGGTATTAGCGTAATTAATTTAAAGTAACGGGGCTCTGTGAGTAGCCTTGGGTATGCAGGGAAGTGTGGCAAAATAGGTTTAACATGGAGAAATGGAAGTTCTCTTCAGTTAGCTTTATGATAATGAATGTCAAGATATGCTGTTGGAAGCAAGCTTGTGTCTGTATTCATGGGGTGTAGCCATGTATTGATTTTTATGGAGACATTGTAGCTGAAATTTTTAGAGAGGCATTCATTTCCTTGTTAATATGCGGGTTGGATAGTGGCTAACAGTAGTTTAGTTTAAGAAAAATCTGTGTCAGCCATTAAAAGAGCTACAAGACACAGAATGCTAATTTTTCTCCTTTACATTTGNAACAACATAGGACTTAAAACCCACTTCCAAGCCTGTAGAAAGTTGCATATTAAAAAACATTTATTTGAATGTCTAAAAAAAAGTTGCAATTATTTAAACCAGCAGGTAGCCTAAAAAGAAATAATATGAGTTATCTTCTGTGATTTTTGTTTTGCCTTTCTCCAGAAAGTGCTTTCTGTTGCTGCTGCAGCAGTTCCAGCTTTCCTGTGGAACAGACAAATGGGACTCCTTCACAGACACACTCGAGAAGTGGAGCTAATATCTATCTGTATTCTGGCCAAGAAGAGTCCTTTGAAATATTTTCCTACCAAAAGGGAAAATAATCTTTTTAGGTGTTAATATAGATGTCATTGGATCTGAAGACATATAGATGCATAAATTTATACGATATTACCCATAGCCTTGCTATTTTTTTTGCTCTTCAAGTCTAAAATATTTCAGAAGGGTCAGAAAGCAGTCAGCTGTGAGTTTTGTGATGCTGCATTAGAAATCACGAAGTCCCACGTATTTAATTAAAGGAATGGGATAAATTTCCATTTAATCCATTAGTCATCTCTGTATCAAGAAATGTTTTTTTTCTGATCAGATGCTTAGTTGGTCATACCTGAAGTAACATTTGAATAACATTTGAATATTGTCACATCAAGAGGTATTACATTATTGCAGATGATTTCTGTTCTTGTACTTGCTAATCGTATATAGTGATCACTACAACAATAAAAGGTACTTGGCTAGTCAGATGTACTATCTGATGATCTCACTGACTTGCACTGATAGATAATTAGATGTAATTGAATCTTCAATATTATTTAAACAAATCTTTTTCCTTTTTTTTCTCCTTTTTCTGGAAGAGATACTGTTTTATTTCCTGTTTTGTTAATTACACAGCTCATTCTAGCAAACTGAAGACTGCACAATAGTGGGTTTTTAAAAATCTCCAAAGAGTAAGTTCACTTGCTGAAACATTGACTTTGTTCCACAAGCTGTGACAGGGATTATAAAGTATCTTTTATGAGAAGGAAGCCATAAAATTATGTGGCTTCCTTAGAAAGTGCTAAGAGGATGGAGTGGCAATTTCCCAAGGTTAAGTCTTGAAAATTAAATGAAAAAAAAACGCATGATTTAATAATGGGAAGAAACCATCATAAGCCAGAAGATTCTCAGTTAAAGCAGAAACTCAACACATCCGTTGTCCCTAAATACTACAGGTGTCTCTGCACAGTGGGTAATCTCACATCTTGAATATATTTGCATATATCAAGCCACAATAATGATGAGAACTTTTTTTCCTCTCTTCCATTTGTGCTACGTGTAAACAAGAGCATGTGACAGGAATGTTAAAGTTGCAGGCTACCCTGTGTGAGAGCTGAGGTTTCAAATGGGCCATTGCTCCAGCACAATGGAGCATGCAATCCAAAATATCTTTGGTTGGGTTGGGACAACAGGGCATCATCAACCAGGAGGAAGGATGGGCTGCTAGGCAACATGTCTCCTGGATGGCTAATCAGGACATTGGTGTTCTTGCCCAAGCAGTTTTTCCTCCTGTAATGAGAATGAACTGAAAAAGGACAGCAATGGCACAGGACAGGCTGTGAGATTAAAAGTCTAAATGCCCTGGGTGCCACAGAAGTGCTTCATTGTCCTCGTGGGAGCCAGATCAGAAATATGAAGAAAGTGATGTAGTATGACTGAGAGAGGGGCTCCCCCACTGTTGTCTCCTTTGGGAGCCATGGATGTCCACTCCTCTGTCACCCCATGCAATCCCAGCTCTGCACAAGGCTGTGTCCTCCCTTCTCAGTCCCATCTGCCCCTGGTGGGGCTGCACAAGCCTTGCCATGCTTTTTTAGCCTCTGAAAGAATTTGTGCTGTCTATCTGCGGTGTCTAACAGGTATCACACCATAGTGTATTACCCATCCAGCAAAGCACTGTGTTCACAGATGATCAATACGGTATTAGCGTAATTAATTTAAAGTAACGGGGCTCTGTGAGTAGCCTTGGGTATGCAGGGAAGTGTGGCAAAATAGGTTTAACATGGAGAAATGGAAGTTCTCTTCAGTTAGCTTTATGATAATGAATGTCAAGATATGCTGTTGGAAGCAAGCTTGTGTCTGTATTCATGGGGTGTAGCCATGTATTGATTTTTATGGAGACATTGTAGCTGAAATTTTTAGAGAGGCATTCATTTCCTTGTTAATATGCGGGTTGGATAGTGGCTAACAGTAGTTTAGTTTAAGAAAAATCTGTGTCAGCCATTAAAAGAGCTACAAGACACAGAATGCTAATTTTTCTCCTTTACATTTGGATTTCCTTTGGTATGTTTTTCTTTTTTGGAAGAAACAACAAAAACTTGCATATGAGCAAGCTAAATCTTGCAATGTAAATGTTAAATGATTTTCTTTGGATGCTAGACATCTGACATAATGCACATGTCTGCTACTTAATTACCCCCTGTGGATTTGCAATCTTGTTGCATCAAAACCACCCTTCCGTGGGACATTTTTCTTGCTTTCTGTCTTTCCCTTTCATAATTCATTATTTCAAATTCTCTCCTTTTTACCTAACCTAAGACATCAAGGCTGGATGATATGAAGCATGTGCCCCAAAGCAAGGACATAACTTTACTCCGTCTTATTGTCCCTTGGTGTTTAGATTATCCATATTAAAGAACTATTAGTTAAAATAATAAAATTAATTTGCATCTCTAGATTTACTGTTCCATTGTATTTTCTGTAACTCCATCCTCATAAAGTTTTCACTTGGAGGATATTTTCATGCATTGAACACATCAAGGGTATTGGCGACACTGAATAATTAAAAATAAATCTTCTCAAAAGTACAGTACTATACTGAAATCCATACCATTCAAAAGGAGTGTTGCCTAACTAAAGGATCTTCCAGAAACAAATATCATTATTAATGACACCAAAACATTATATATCACTCTTCATCTGTGCCTGCCTATACTGATTATATAGAAGGTTGGTATCACTATCAATGCACAGGGAGAAGTTGTGGAACAGAAATGTGAAACTGCTCTCTAAACATAACACTAACCGCCAGGCACCAGCATACACTCCACCCGCTGCTCCTGAAAACATTTGGCCTTCCAAGGAAGAACATTATGTTAAAAACAGAAGACAAACATCACTCTTACCATAGGTTTGTTGCCGGAAAACTGTGGCAAAGGGCATTGAGTGGCATTCTCCCATTCCAAGTAGTGATCCTTACAGTAAGTGACATTGTGAAGCAGCAGACTCTGAGGCGTCTGACCTCGGACAAGCTGACTTAAACCAAAAATGTTAATCACAAATATGCTTCTTTGCAAGGTTTCTGTGCATCAGTAGGTTTTGCACCAGTAGTCTAATGCAGATTTGGAGATAACAGAAAGTTTCAGAAGTGGCCATTTCAACCTGCTTCTGCTCTCTTGTTCAAATTACCTTTCCTTTAGTTTTGCCATGAGTTTCTGCCCAAATGCAAGGAGAGTGTTATAGTATTGATATACACTAATGCAGCTGAAAGACAGAGAGTCCTTGCATATAAAATGTACATGTAGCTGTTTGTGGCAAAATTAGAATGATTTTCAAGTTCTTTGGAGCAGCTACTTTGATCTCCTCTGTATATAAGTATCTGGTAGAAAAATGGTTTAAAAAAACATTAAAATTTAATTATCACAGACCTTCTCTTTGCTGCTTTCTAAATGCATTTTTAAAAAGCTGCAAATAAAGTTGGAGGACTGCAATTAGATGTGTGCTCTCTGAACATTAAATTCTAGTTTCTTTACTTCAGAGAATGTTAATGATGTGAATTTTCCCAAACATATCAATCCCAACTGTTCATTTTAAATGAGTTTCAGCTGGTATTGATTATGGGTAGAGAGGGAAGATTTTTATGGGGAATCCCTGTTTGTTTGATATTTTTGTGTGTTTATATTTGACTTTTCCATACTTTGGCTCTATGTTAGACTGTCCTGCTCAGTGTCTCCTAATAGACAAGGAGATAAGAAGTGCTGCCTTCTACATGGCAATGGCTGCCACCAGTTCAGATAGACAGAAAAGGAGGTAGGCTTGAGTGAATTTTGTTCAGTCATGTGGGAAGGAGAAAGAAGTAGGAAGTGAATGAAATCTTGTGTTTTGAGTCCTTTTCATAAATGAGATAGTGTCAGAGAAGAGCTGTGGCAGCAGAGAGAGCTGCTCTGTTGCAGCCTGGATAAAGTTATCGATAGGGATGTTAAATAAGTGTCCCCTTTTCAGAGAAGTCCCTTGCTGAGGAGTGTTGATCAGCTGGCTAGGCAGAAGAAACTTAAAAGCTGGAAGTTTAAAGGGTTCATTACAGTTGTTTGAAACCGGATTCTAAAAGATTTGCCAGAGAGGTGAGGGGGCCAGTTAAATCAGGACAGGATACAGTTTACAGCATTTGTTTGCAGCTGTGCCTCTGAAACTTGGGACTAATTAAAGCCAAACTGAATGTGGCAGCTCTCAAATAGCAAGGAAAGAGGTGAGAAAAGTAACACACCACAAAACACTGTACCAGCCTGTTCCCTGCCCCGTGCTAACACCACGTACCTCTGGGGAACAGGCGCACAGACACGCAGACACAGACACAGACACACACACGTACTGCTGTGAGCTGGGAAGTTCCTCTGTATCAAAGAATAGTGGCCTGTGTGTGTTTTAGTGGTGGGCAATACCTTCTCAATGTTTTATGAAACAGACATAAAAAGTGTATTGTGATAACCAAGTGAATCTGTCCTTAGATCTGAAAACATTTACTACAGCTTGAGGCCATGTGTACACTAGATAGTCAGCAGGAAAACATTCATGGAGCAGTCCTTGTTGAGAGCTTTCCACTGAAAAGTGGAACACATTTGAGGGATACCTAGGACTTAGGACTACATCTGGTTTGATCCAGTGAATGGAACATTTGTTAGTGCTTGGCAAAAAGAGACACATTTATGTCAGTGTAGTTTCATCCCAAAACACTCTCTGTTAGGCAGTCTGGGGACTGTGCCATAGTATGAGCCTTTAGGAGTAAGGATGATCATTAGTTTTGCCTCAGAACTGCACTCCTTATCTGAATTAAAATGTCAGTGTAGCTGCACTACAGTAGATTCACATTAACACTATCACAAAGAAATGAGAAAAGGAAATGGAGGTAAGTACACAAGGGAGAAGCAGCAGAAGACGTCAATGGAGCTGGTCATGGAAAATGGAAGTTCAGCACTAACGACTTTGTTGCTCTCACTCTGCATTGACAGGGTATTTATCAGCTCCTGAGCTTCACAGGGAGTCTCCCATGGCTCTTCTGTTCTTCTGTAAGAACCGTAGCCCTAAACCAAAGAGGGTGGACCTGACTCTTTGTGTTGAGGAACAGGGAGACAGTCAGCAATATGGAAGTCATCCCTCTCCTGTCATAGTTTAAGCCAGAACATCTCTGTAATAGCCACTTTACTGGGCTAGTTGTTTCTTACTCTAGTAATTTAAACCTGATTTTCAAGAAAGTGCTTACTTCTTACTGCACAGTATTTCTTTATAGCGAAGATATTTGGGATTCTCTTTTCTACAGAGAAAGAGGGGGAAAAAACACTTTCACAGGACATCCACCACAGTGTAGATGACATACTGAAAACTTGTTGAGCTTGTACAAGCTCTTTCACACAAAGTGTGAAAGCAAGAGCTCTGAGAATAAGATCCATCCCTTATTAATTTGAACTCACAAATGTTTATTTCCTAATCTATAATGCTCCCAATTCCAAAGGATGAAATTTCACTCAGTTTGATACATCTATAAGATGCAGATCGTAAGGTATCAGAAGAGTGTTTGAAAGAACTAAAACACACTTCTAGCCCTCAGAGAAGTTGTGTGTTTTAATTTCAGAATGCTTTGATTTTGCAATCTGTCTCCAAGCAAAGATCCCAGAAGTTTGTTAATAGAAAAGCAGAGGATTACAGATTTGAGTCGTGTTTCATCTCAAATTGTTTACATATACCCCGTGTAATTTATGCAGAGACTTACCCCATACCATGGATTATTAAACCAATGAAGAAAACCACGAAGAGGTGATGGGTATACCAGAACACTTCATAGCATGACTTTCTGATGAGCTCAGTGGATGAAGTAATGATCAGAATTAAAGCCACAGTTATCACAACTCCAGTTATTCCAGCTATGGTGGTAAGTACCTGTCCTGTTGTGTTCTAGAATAAGAATACATTATTAGTATTAGTGTTAGTATTAGTAGCTATTGGTGTTTTTATTACTATTTCTGTAAGTATTCTTGCTGTTGTTGCTGTTACATATGAAGTCAAAATCTAAGAAGTATTTTCAGTGTAGGAACAAAACCAGAACATGAAGGCAAGACAAACCTCCATTTTACCAGAAGAGTGTGGAAAAACACCCCTCTGGTCAATTTCAACTCAGGCTTAGCCCAGACAGATGTGCAAATTTGCTGCCACTTATTTGTTTCAGGAATTGAAAAGAGGAAATTAGGCATTCTCATTAGTACTTCTATTTTGCATATGTAAAAATGTCTTATAAAAAAAAAAATTATCAGAAAAATTATATTAAACCTAGGGACATAATAAGTGAAACAGTACTAGAAAACATTTTATTCATGTGAGGGTTATAAGTGAGGTGCTAAGACACCTGCAACCATAAAGGTGTGAGGTTCTTCTGTGCTTATTTGACTTCAAAGTCTGTGGGTTGTTAGCAGTCCCAAAATGGTGCATAAAATGGACATGGTCTCATATACCTACACAGCATATCTCATTTACCTGTTCCTTACATTTACCTGGAGACAGATTGGGTAATACATGGGTTTATTTTTAAAAAGACAGATTTATTTTTACATTTTTTTGTGCTTTTCAATGAAGGAACATTAATATGCTGGGCTGGAATATGTTCTTTCTTGTTCATAACTCACAGACATCAACATAGGTCTGTTACATCTGTCTAAACCCACCAAAATAAACTGAAGTGGGAACAAAGATATATTTTGAACACAACAGTCAAATGCTGATCTCAGTTACAAAGTACCAGTTCTGATGTACAGCAATAAAAATCTCACACGCAAGATGAGACTCAAGCTAAATATGCCAGCAGATTGTAAATCAAACAAAGTCCCCATTTGACCTGCAAAGCATAGATATCTCTTTTCCTGATGTTGATGCAGGATGATGAAGGAGCTCAGTGTGCCTTCTGAATCTTGAGATGGTTCTACAGCTTAAAACACTGGGAGAAAAAACTCTCTATATTGTACTTGTAAAGTGCACTCATTTGATATGGAAAACCTAGAGGTGATAAAATTCCACAATGCCATTTTTACAGTCACTTTTTACAGTAAAATCATTCTTTTAAATGTTCACACTTGTCAGCACACAGTACATTTTCAATTTGGTGCCTGTGAAGAGTGTGTTCAGATCCTATTACATATTAACAGGATTGATCTAGGTGATGTTTTGAACATTTCTACTATACTGGCTAGTTTGAATGTTGAGATTAAACAAGGAAAAATATCAGACACTTAGTATGTTGCTACTACAGGGGTAGAATAAAACTGAAAAAAAAACCCCAAAACCATAAATTGCTGCTCTCAGAACTTTCTTCTCTGAAGTTAGAAGAAATCTTTTATTTGCTTTCCTTCATAATTTATTAATCCTGTAGCTGCTGAGACAAGTTGGCAAGAAAAGAAATATAAATATTAGAGGTTAGTGTAAAATCTAGGCTGGAAATTGGAAGATAATTGTGGGGCATAATACTGTGAGAAATCTGGGAAAGGATCTCAAAAATGCTAGCCTTCTTCCTCAAGGGTATTTAGGATCTTAATGCTAATTACAGGCTTAACTCACAATTATACTATGGGAAGGTTTAGAGAAGAAAAAAATTGCATGTTCAAAGATGGTAGGTATCCATTCAGAGCTGTGAGTTTTGTTCTGTTCCTGGAGAACACCTCTTGTGAATGTGGTGAGAGTGTGCACCAGGCTTACTGAAAGACTGTGCAACTGAGTCCTTGGATCACTGTCCAGTTCTGATAAACCTGACTACTTTGTCACTAATCCACACTAATGTGAATACTTTGTATTCATACCATTGAAACCATTCATTTACTTATTTTTCTTCTAATTTTAGAATTGTTTGCTTTTAGGTTTTGAAAGATGCAAAAATCACACTTTAAACTGGAAAGGAACTAAGAAAAAGGAGGACAAAAATGCCTTATAACTGAAAAGTACTATCAAATCCTCCTGATGGTTGTCATACATCATCTCACTTTGTTTCTTGTTTCAGTGGAGAACATAACTGATCGAAAGAGCCCCTCTCCATGGTGTTCAAGCAGTCTTTATTGCGTGCTATTCTATGTATAGTACAGATTTTTCTAAAAAGCAGAAACAATATGTGTGGGAGTGTCAGCAGGGCCATTTCAACCCTTGAATATGTATACACAACCAAACACGTGACATTAATGTGATGTGTATTATAAGGGAATAAGGAAAAAAATTAACTTCTGCATGTTTTACATGCACACCTTGCAAAAAGGGACTATTTTTCTTCCTGAGTATTAGAAGGAAAAACTTAGAGTTAGCCAAGGAAGTGGAAAGGAGACACAGCCACTTTTCTCCTTAAAGAAAGCAGAACTATTTATTTGCAGGGCTGAGGTGCTCATAGACCTGCTTAGCTTTGAAAATCACAGAGGAGTTCTAGCTTTCCCATGAACTGCTTCCTACAAGCAAACACATAGGTTTTGCACATGCTCTTCCCTGAGCAGCCACACTCCACATGTAACAAGGCAGAATCAACACCCACATAGGGAGATACTGCACAACCATGGGGAAGAAACAAATAGTAACTGTGAATTACTGTTAAGTGTAGTTGCTGGTCTTTTTGGGTTGTTGTTGTGTGGGTTTGTTTTTTTTGTTGTTGTTTTCTTTTCTTTTCTTTCTGGAAAGAACTTATATTGGTTCCATGTATTGATAATTTAAGGTTTTAAAAAATTCTTTGCAGGTTTTCATTATCTACTATTAACATCACTCCTTATCCTGCAACTGTGTCCTGGCAAACTAATTAAAATACTGTAGACATTTCTTTGAGCTTAGTAACCTGAAAATTGCAGCTCTGAGTAAGTGTTTTCATCTGAAATTGAGGTTAACCTTTGACAGCACCTTCTCGTTCTGGTTAAAGGGCTTTGAAATACAGTTTTAATGACAATAGAATCCACAGAGGAAAACTTTTTAGATGACGATAACCAAAAAGTGGCAGCTTACTGTTTCATAGGTCCTGATTGGGTTCAAGTAGCTTTCATTTGGGCTCTTGCCANTGTGTTCAGATCCTATTACATATTAACAGGATTGATCTAGGTGATGTTTTGAACATTTCTACTATACTGGCTAGTTTGAATGTTGAGATTAAACAAGGAAAAATATCAGACACTTAGTATGTTGCTACTACAGGGGTAGAATAAAACTGAAAAAAAAACCCCAAAACCATAAATTGCTGCTCTCAGAACTTTCTTCTCTGAAGTTAGAAGAAATCTTTTATTTGCTTTCCTTCATAATTTATTAATCCTGTAGCTGCTGAGACAAGTTGGCAAGAAAAGAAATATAAATATTAGAGGTTAGTGTAAAATCTAGGCTGGAAATTGGAAGATAATTGTGGGGCATAATACTGTGAGAAATCTGGGAAAGGATCTCAAAAATGCTAGCCTTCTTCCTCAAGGGTATTTAGGATCTTAATGCTAATTACAGGCTTAACTCACAATTATACTATGGGAAGGTTTAGAGAAGAAAAAAATTGCATGTTCAAAGATGGTAGGTATCCATTCAGAGCTGTGAGTTTTGTTCTGTTCCTGGAGAACACCTCTTGTGAATGTGGTGAGAGTGTGCACCAGGCTTACTGAAAGACTGTGCAACTGAGTCCTTGGATCACTGTCCAGTTCTGATAAACCTGACTACTTTGTCACTAATCCACACTAATGTGAATACTTTGTATTCATACCATTGAAACCATTCATTTACTTATTTTTCTTCTAATTTTAGAATTGTTTGCTTTTAGGTTTTGAAAGATGCAAAAATCACACTTTAAACTGGAAAGGAACTAAGAAAAAGGAGGACAAAAATGCCTTATAACTGAAAAGTACTATCAAATCCTCCTGATGGTTGTCATACATCATCTCACTTTGTTTCTTGTTTCAGTGGAGAACATAACTGATCGAAAGAGCCCCTCTCCATGGTGTTCAAGCAGTCTTTATTGCGTGCTATTCTATGTATAGTACAGATTTTTCTAAAAAGCAGAAACAATATGTGTGGGAGTGTCAGCAGGGCCATTTCAACCCTTGAATATGTATACACAACCAAACACGTGACATTAATGTGATGTGTATTATAAGGGAATAAGGAAAAAAATTAACTTCTGCATGTTTTACATGCACACCTTGCAAAAAGGGACTATTTTTCTTCCTGAGTATTAGAAGGAAAAACTTAGAGTTAGCCAAGGAAGTGGAAAGGAGACACAGCCACTTTTCTCCTTAAAGAAAGCAGAACTATTTATTTGCAGGGCTGAGGTGCTCATAGACCTGCTTAGCTTTGAAAATCACAGAGGAGTTCTAGCTTTCCCATGAACTGCTTCCTACAAGCAAACACATAGGTTTTGCACATGCTCTTCCCTGAGCAGCCACACTCCACATGTAACAAGGCAGAATCAACACCCACATAGGGAGATACTGCACAACCATGGGGAAGAAACAAATAGTAACTGTGAATTACTGTTAAGTGTAGTTGCTGGTCTTTTTGGGTTGTTGTTGTGTGGGTTTGTTTTTTTTGTTGTTGTTTTCTTTTCTTTTCTTTCTGGAAAGAACTTATATTGGTTCCATGTATTGATAATTTAAGGTTTTAAAAAATTCTTTGCAGGTTTTCATTATCTACTATTAACATCACTCCTTATCCTGCAACTGTGTCCTGGCAAACTAATTAAAATACTGTAGACATTTCTTTGAGCTTAGTAACCTGAAAATTGCAGCTCTGAGTAAGTGTTTTCATCTGAAATTGAGGTTAACCTTTGACAGCACCTTCTCGTTCTGGTTAAAGGGCTTTGAAATACAGTTTTAATGACAATAGAATCCACAGAGGAAAACTTTTTAGATGACGATAACCAAAAAGTGGCAGCTTACTGTTTCATAGGTCCTGATTGGGTTCAAGTAGCTTTCATTTGGGCTCTTGCCAAGGCCAGAGAGTTTATAGCGTAACTCCCCGGCTTCCTTCGACTGGCTGGTATGATACCGCTCGATGTTGATTAAGTGGGCAACAGTATGGATGGCTGCATGAGAGGAAATTACAGACACACTTGTACATGTCCACAGTGCCAGAATGAACTTCATTAAGCATGCTTCGAACTATTTGAAAAGCTTGGGCTTAGATCGAGAGAGCTCTGCATTGTTAAGCTGACAACAAAAGGAAAAAATTATCGAATACCTGCCTCCTATGAAGCAACTGCTTTACATTGGAGAGGAGAGGAATAGCTCCAGGGTCACCTTCATCTTTAAAGTCAAGTACCCTGCAGTTTTCAGTGACATTAAAGAAGGACCCCTTGAGAGATGATACAAAGGTGCTTGCCTCTGATTTTAAATTGTTTCAAATGAGGTAGATAAACTGATTAAAGTCCTTATGCTTTTATTAATATACTAGGATATGCCATAGTCCAATATTGCTACACAGGACACTAACTTGTCTGTTTTAGGCATAGATGAATTTGCAGCTTTCACCAGAAATATTTAAGAGATGCCTACACAATCTGTCCTCTATTAATAGGCAGCCATAGCGCTATTTTATCCATGTAGAGCCTGGGGAAGCCACAAGAACTATGAGTTTGCAGGGAAGTCTGTACCAACAGCATTAGATCTGTTTTGCCCTGAACATATTACCTCTATGCCTGGCCTCCTCCCAAAAGGTATATGAAATGGTCAGTTAAGAGAGAGGAAAGAACTCCCCTGTAATTCTTTTCCTGAGTGGAAAGATGATAATTTACAAAGAGAGAAAAAGGATTTTGTTTTATAATTGGCTAACATAGATAAAGTTGTAATCATGCCAAGTGCAGTGTTTCAGGTTTCAATATTAGAGATATTAAATTCCATTAGAGGAAAGTTGTAATTAATACAAAATATTAAATGCCAAAGATAAAAAAAGACAATGAAAAACAATTTTATGTTTACAATACAGCTATTAGGATATGCTATTCTAGTTTTTATAATTAGCTTCCTGTTATCATCTTTCCTTCAGTATTTATCTGTTCTTGTCCCAGACCATTAAAAAAAAATAAATCTCTAAAAGGCAGTACTTGTAGTAAACCAAATATGATCTGCTTCCGTGAACAAATATTCTCTCAATAAAAGATGCTTTTTCCCCCCCTTTTCTTTGGTTTTCCTTTTTTATCATTTTACTTTTTTTTGTCTTCTTCTATTTTCTTCCTTCTTATTTCTTCTTATTTCTTTTTTATCCTTTATTTAATTGTAACTATTTGCCCCAAATTAATGCATTACTGGTCTAGTCACTGTGTAATCATAGTTAAAAACACAGGCTTAAATGCATAATGACTTTGGCATCGCTAGGTGCCTTAGTGAGCTCACTCTCTAAGCATGCCAGAATGCAGCTCCTCTGCAACACCTGCAGAGAGATGTGAGTTAAGGTAGGATGCTGGCCATGGAAGTGCTTAAAGCAGCCAGTGCAAAAAGGCAGACAATTGCACTCTTCCCCTTAACAGCAGGTTAGCCCAAGTGTCCAGGCTGGGGAGGTTATTTTCATTTTGTTCTTCTGAGGTGATCCTTCTAGATGTGCTGTGGTTGTTTAACTGTCAGCTTGCACTTCATTCAAAATATAAAGTTAGCTTAGGGACTTCCCCTTGCCACTCCCTAACACCTGCTTCACCTCATTGCCTCATGCTTAGATACCCTTTTCGGAGATGAAAGAACTATTTTAAAATCCTTGTTATATTAAATTTAAAGTAGGTTTTTAAACTGAATCACGTGTCCTATTCATTGGGCTGACTGGTTATTCTCTTGTGAACTGCCTCCTGAAGAAACCCTTAATAAAAAAAAAATCAAATATTTATTGACACAAGCATCTGAAGTGAATACCCCGAGCACCCAAACTTTAAAATCAAGCTACCATTTTTTTTTTTTTCTGAATCTTTGGCCCAATGAATAATAAATTATTTATAAAAGCTGGAATAGCTTCAGCAGAATGGAGACTGAATCCAAATGGGTATGAACTGCACAGATATAAAATGAGCCTTGAAATTAGAAGACAGATTCAAGCCATCAGAGGAATGAGACTCTAAAATAACCTTTCAATAAATGGAATAATGGGATCAAGCAATCTAAGCAGCTTTCAGTTGAAGGTTGGTCATTTTATACAATAGCATATGTGATGTGACTGAAAACTGGAGGGTATTGGACTGAGTGACCTGCTATGGCCTCCATATGGATTAGGTGCTGCATGTGAAAAAACCTGTCCAGCATCAAGTGGTAGATACTCCCCGGAGACTATATGTGGGAGGGTGCTCTCTCATGCACCTCAGCAGTGCCAGGATGTTGGAAGGAAGGCTGCACAAGGCCTCAGGCAGCAAGTGAGATGTGTGGATTCAGATTGCAAAAACCCCAGAGCCTGAGAGGCTCTGAGCTGCAGGGTTTGGGTGGCAGCTGTGTGGGGGCTGTGGAAATCTGTTCCCCAGCATACAACTGATATATAAGCAGTATATAAACACTGTTCATATATTTAAGTGTAACAGCACTTCTAAGTGCTGAGTGGGAATTGTAGGGAGCTGTTCCTGCAAGGGGCTCCTTTCAGAACAGATGTTTTGACCTGGTAAAGATGTTATCAGATCCAGCTGGAAGGGAACCAAGTGCTTGATGAGAACCTCATTTCTCTGACATCTGAAAGAGCTTGTTAGGAGGATGGGACTGTGGGGTAAGGTGATGGAGTTACATGCTGCATGTAGTTTGGTACTGGACTAAGGGAAAGAAGAGAGAAAACTTTCAAAGGATGGAAAGCCCTGGCAATCAATCTCTGAGTGGGTTTCTACTGAGCAATTGTGATCCATAGCATTGTTTTACCGAAGGGTCCCTGCAGCATACACACTGCAGGTTTTGGACTACCCTTGTTCACTTAAAATAGCAATGTTGACTAGAGGTAGCAGTTTAAATCTCTTTTCAGAGCATAACACACTTTGTCTCTTTCACCTTCAAAACACGTAGATTTTTAAAAAAGTGATATCACATATTGTGAAAACTTTATGTGAAATGATGACATTTCTGTTGATTAGAGGGCTACAAAACTTTGCACTTTCCTCAAAGTTAAGGATTATACATGACTTGTCCAAATTACAGCCATGTCAGCCACGACAGGAATATGCTGAGTGTTGAGAATGAAATGTTGTGGCAGTTTCTTTCAGACAGAGATCCACATTTCCTATCAGAGTATTTGCAATATTGAACAGAAGGAACCTGTACGTTGAGTAGACATGGCTTCCTAAGAAGGTCTCAAACCTAGGCTTAATGAAGGGAAATCATGCTGTAACTTTTCCTTTGTGGAAGAGATGTGCTTTCTGTAACTTAACCTAGTAATAATTTTCTGCAGGCTATTTCAGGGCACTGTTTTGTCCAGCTGCATATTGTTCTGCTTTACTGTGTTACTGTCAATGGAAACATCATCATACCCTCTTCTTTGGGATGTACCACATCTTCCTTTTTAAGTGACATTCCCTTCAGCTTTTATCTAACAGGTAGAGGATAGCAAAAGTGTAAAAGACTTCCAGAATGAACAGAAGAGGTATTTTCTGCAAGCTGTTTTATGGTAGCTGTTAATATGCAGAGTATAATGATAGACTGGAAAATATTAATATTCAAACTAATTATGTACTGAGTATGTTGGTCTACCTGAGTCTCCCATGATCTTAAATATTCCTGGCAGTGTTATTAGATTAATACTTCTGATGATTTTTTGTGTGCTGCCAGGAAAAAATGATGCAATCTAAAAGTGAATTATAGCAGGATGGCAAGAGTAATGCAAAGATCCAATTCAATTTTCAGTGTGGTTCATTTAATGTACAATACTTGTAGCAGACTGAAAAAGTCTGGCACTGGATACATTGCATTAGCTAAAGTATTTTACATGCCTAAAGTGCATTTTCTGAAAGTTCTTTGGATTTGCAGTGTACAGAATTTACAAAGCCATTTCAAAATCAATATGCAAATTTCTAAATTTTAGCTTCCCACTGTTGTGGTTTTGATTTGTTTTGTTTTGTTTTTTTCACTACACCACTTAGATAAGTTAACCATGAGGGCAAAATTCAATGTAATAGATCCCAGGATTTTCAGTTCAGCTTTTTCCTCCTTCTGCATGACCAAATATAAAGTATGGAATAAATCATACAATCTTTTAAACAAAGGTCTTTTTTATAATTGTGCATGAAGACTGAAGGATTTTGACTGTTTTTATCATCTGCACTTAACTTAATTTCTATTTCATCCCAAGATGTTCTGTCTAGTCCACTTCTGAGATCAAATAAAAGGAGAAAGGGAGGAAAAGGGTTGTTTTTAGAGCATGGTGTTTACTATACATATTCTTAAATACAAAGAGATGTAATTAAATTATCTTGAAAGTCTGTTCAATTTACCTAGTCTTATTCAGCCAATTGTGCCTCCAGTGAAGCATGCACAACTCTTGTTGAACTAAACAGAAATTGCATGTGTTTATCTGATGACAAGATTTCTCTTTTTCTGCATGCCTGTGCAGGATAATAATCAAATTGAAGCTTGCTGCTAGCAGTTAAATGTTTTGGTTAACCAACCCATCATGATGAAATCAAAGGGTCAAATCCTGGTCTTTCTGCCTGCATGGAAGCCAACAGCTTTTCAAGAAGCTAACCCAGGCAAGGGGAATTCTGACCCCAACCAAGCCTGAGTTCCTTTGCCACCCACTGCCTTGTGTCTTTTCTAGTTACATGGAACGATTAATTGAGCTTCATGCTGTCTTTGTGTACTAAAAAGATGCAGAGTATGTAAAAATTACAATAGTAGTGACCACACTCATACTTGCATTGCATTTTTATATCTTTTTTAGATTGTATATGTCAAAGAAGAACATGTCTTGGATCATTTTTTATCCTAGCTGGAGCTTATGATCTTTAATTTAATGGAATTTCCTTCCTTGTATTTTTACTAAGTCTGTATTTAAACAATCTGACTGAAAAATAAAAAGCACTTTAATGGAAATTAGTTTTTCTGTAACTTCTGGAAATACAACACTGAGGTATCATCTGAACCTCTTTGAAGATAACAATCTGCTTCCCTGAAAATTTCGTCACTTACACAAAAATGTGACTCATAACACCAAAGACCTTCACATAGACATCACTACCAAAACATGGTGGAGAATGGAAAGGTTTTTTAGTATTTTTAGCTATAGATATTTCAGTGCTTGTCAGAAGCCAAACAGACCTGGCATCATTATACTTCTGTCTGCATTTGCATATCTTTTAAAGAAAGTCTCACTGTAGAATTTTTAAGCATCAGGAACCACCATTTCAAACTACAAAGAATGTCACTGTCCTTCCCCTACTTTCCCTTAACTGCATAAGCTCAATTCATATCATAACTCAAAGACTGTTGGAGCAATATATCTATATAACCTTTCTGCAAACAACAAGACAATACAAGAAGCAGTTTGTTCTTCAAAATATACACCATATGTCTAAGAAAAACAAAATAAAATATATATCCCCCCCCCATGACTCCTTAGTTCAGAAAATGTATGAATGCACTTTCTTGAAAGGGTAAAAAAAAATGCAGTAAGAAGGAGGTGCTGTACAAAACTTTATTTACTATCTCTTGTAGATATCTTTAGGTTTTCAGACAACAAACTGCCTCTTATCTGAAGTCTCTTTTGCAAGAGAAAGCATAGAATGATTTGCGCTGATCAACCTGAGAGTGCACGAGACGATGATTATAGTCTAGAAGAGTTACGAGTCTATAAGGAAGATTTATTAGTGGGTGAATAGCTCCTAGACATCTCTTATCACAGACAGGCATGCAGAATGCAGGAAACCAAACTATGCACAATTCCCTTTACTGAATTTTCTATGATGCCCTTGATTATAGATAGCATTGTTTACTCTTTCCTCCAACTTCCCTCTTCCACTATTCTCTAATTATATCCCTTTATGATCTGACCAATTAAAGCCAGCTCTTGAATTTGTGTTAGAGCTGATGAAAAATTAAAGGTATAGATGTACTTTTTTCCAAGGCCATGCGCAGTTCAGCTTAGCTGGCTGCCTGTTAGGAGACAGACAATACTAATGTTGTGCTAACTATTTTTAGCATGCTGTTAAATAAATACACTGGAATAACACCACCTGGCAAACTGAGATGAATACATGCTACTTTGATAATAAGGGAGTCTACAATTTATATTGTGAGGCTAAGCTGACTGATCTGATCTGCAAATTGGTTTAACTTCTTGTTGCCAAATTTAGGATATTGATCATACAGGGGAGAACATTAATTTAACTAAGAATTACTAAATTGCAGTAGCTTAATAGGAGTTGACTATGCTTTTGCGTAGCAAAGGGCAATATAGGTAGTACTTGGGTAAATAATGTGTCAGTTGAGATGACAACGGCATCTAGTTACACATCATTTTAAAGTTTAGATTTGGTAGAAAGACATTCAGTATGCTTGTGGGTACCTCTTTACTGTGAAATGTTGCTTTTCTGTCACAATATGTGCTGTATATTGGATGGTTGGGTGGTTTTTTTGTTTGTTTGTATTTGTTCTTGTTTTTTAATGAATTTGAAATTTAATTCCAGGCAACTGTGCTTCTGACCATTCTTTACCCAAGTCTGACTATACAGTGATTGATTGTTTTCCCAGATATGATAGCTGTTTCTCATTGTCTGTTAGGTTAGCATGAGTTCATAAGTTGTCATGTTTTGTTTGTTAGATTTCTCTGTATTTTGTTTTTGTTTTGTTTTTTTTTTTCTCATATATCTTGGCAACTGTTTGTCCATTTTATAATCTGGGGAAAAAAACCAACAACAAACCTTCATTTTCTCCCTAGAGTGTGACATAATGAAATAATGGCGCTTTCTGTCATTTCAGATCAGCTCCATAAAGCCATAAAGTAATCACTTTTCTGATAGACTTGCACTTCCCAAACTGTCCAGTTTAATGCATTAGCCAACATTTTTATAGTAATATAAAACCAAAAGCATAAAAAGTTTGACTGTGCAGTTTTGCTTTCTTTTTGGAGCATGGCAAATTATACACAGAGTAGAAATTGGTTAATTTACATTCTGGGGTTGATTTGTTAATTAAAGAAGCAATGTTGCATTATGTAGGAATCTGCTTTATTCTGAAACTCAACTGTGATAAATGAACGGACATGGCAGATAAGCAAATCATCATGATACACTATAAGATGCACATTCTCATCCCCCAGTTTTCCTCTCTGAGCTCTTTAACAGAACATACAAAGGACAAATTTTAGCTATTGATTTCCGATGGCAATTCTGACTTCATATTCTTGTCTTGCTTCATGGGGACAATAACAGCCTGTACATGCAAGAGCAGTCTACTCCATAGACTGAAAAAAGTACTGGGACCAGTGTCTGTTCTTGACAGCCTGGAATAGAATTGTTGCCCTGCAACGACTTATGTTTACAAAGAACCCTGATTAACTATTCTTCCCATTTTCTAAGAAAATTATGTGCCCCAGATACCTCTCAATCTCATGTGCTCATGTCCTTCATATTTGACATAATTGCCTTTCATTCTCCCTTCTTTGAACATTCCTCTTCCCCACTCTATCTCTCCTGTTACCCTCATGTCCTCTGAATTCCTACAAGCTTGTCTTCTCCAGGTCTTTTAATGACTTGGGCAACAGGAAGGTGCCTTTTCTTCTTCTCAGACTGAAAGAACACCTATAGCTCAGCAAGTCACTAGAACCAGCAGAACAGATAACTTCCCTTCTCCAAATGCAGTTTTTCCCTCAAGGGGGTCATTCCCTGTACCCATCATCTCTTAAAAAAAAAAAAAAAAGGAATTCAATTTTTTTTGAGACAGCTGTTTGTCTCAAATTCAGATTAAATTTATTATCAGGTTGAAAAATTATTGAATAAGATGTAGTGGCAGACAGACTTACAAGCATCATTTTCTTAGGAAACCAGACTATAATGGAATGTCATCTCCTCAAACATCTACTCTCAAGGATTTAATGAAAATTATTTACACTAAGCATTAAGAGCACATAAACTGGGCACATTCTCTAAATGGCAGCTAGCAGTTACTGTGGAGGTTGGAAGTTTATTGATGTAACAGTCAAACTTTTCTCAAGCAAAAATTGTTATAAATGGTTAATCAAATGGGACTCATATACCTATTTAAAGCTGTGGTCACCAAATGAATGCACTAAAATAGCATGTCTCGGAGCTGATGGGGATTACAGCATTAGGCAGAATCAGTGTGAAGTTCAAAACATTTCAAAGGCAAAGAAGAAAAAAAAAGCTTACTTGCATTTACAGCTATTCCATAGGCAACCATCTTGTGAAATGTGATGTTTTTGTCAAGCTGTCTCCTCAGTATTCCTCCACAGCACTTGGTGAAAAAGCAGACCTTATTTTATATCAATCCTATTACTATTTACAGCTCACATTTTGGAGAGGAGGAAGAGGAGTTCAGTACATTTAAAAATGGAATGTTGAAATAATTAATTGAGTTTTGGGTTAGCCTTAACTTGGGGGCTAAAGTAACTATTTTTGGCATAGTGAAACTCCAGGATTTCTTAAGCTATTCATCCTATGTAGGGGCTCAAAAACAGGTTTGAGAAAACACCGTTGCATTTAACTGTGACTTGTGAGTGGTTTATTTCAGCTGATGATTAACTAATTTGCTGGTATAAGGACACCAGGCTGGGCCACCACTGCTTTGCAAGCTTACGTTTAGCTGCATGAACACAGCTGAACTGCTGGCAAAGTCAGCTTGCAATGAAAACATTCTCACTGCTTTCATGAAATGCACACCCCAGGAGGACGAGGCTGTCTAGACCTCAGGTGGTTGGTTGCATGCTTACGTGTTACTGAGCTGTCTTCCCATTATTGGAACTGCTGGATGGTGGTGAGCTTGTGGCCAGCTGGGCGCCTCTGCGCAGGGCCAGCCTGGGGTCGGGTCGGGTGGCAACCAGCCAAAACTAACAAGCTCTGCTGGAACAGAGACAGCCTTTGTGGACCTAATTCAATCTCTGAACAGTGTTCTGGGTGTCTGGGTTGCTCACTTGAACTGGCACAGTGCCATGCCAAAGATCCTGGCATTTATCCACATTGTTTCCCAGCTAATAAATCTTCCAAAATTCTGGAGCACCATGCTGTGCAATGCCGAGATACAGCACCTCCTTGGAGACTCACTGGATGCAGCCCTGTGACCAGCATGATGGAGCCAGTCAAGTTTTTCTCTGTGCCATTCTCCTCAAGAGCAGTATATTGTTCAGAAGAGAAAAATACTGATAATCTCTGAGAAGAGCTCCACTTCTCCAAGTTCTTACTCGTGTTCTTGAGTTCTTCTCACCCACATCTAAGTGGCCATGCATATATTTTATGTTAATTCACAAACTGATTCAGAAGTCCAACAAGACTTTTTTTTTTTCTTGAAGTCTCAGATAATGGACCCAAACAATTATATATGTTTTTTCTGAGCCTAAAGATTGTTTGAAATGTAACTCTAATGCTGATAGGAAAAAAAAAAAAAAAAGAAAAAAAAAAGGCAGAACTGAAATAACTACCAGTTTACAATGAAATAAATTATTTTTATAATTTTTAAATTCCTGTTGCTCTTGGAGGCATGAAGTGATCAGTGATTTTTTAACCAAACATGTGGTATTGAAATTGCTCTGAATCTAATAATTCACTGCAAGTTGAAGCAATAGCTAGTAGAGCTAAAGCCTTAAGTACTTTCTATGTATGGTGCTGAAGTTAATGGAACCACCTCTGAGCAGATGACCATTCTGTTACAAAGACACATGTTTACAAGAAAGGAAGACCTGAATGGTAACCATTCAGGCAGAAGGGTTTAGATATGTTCCTTATTATCCTTATGGCACTTTTATCTATCTGTACATTTTCTCTCCAGTTTTCACTTTGCAACTACACAGGATATAAATGATGGATATGTATATTCTCTGTTTGGCCAAGTTGCATTATTACATCCTTTTTTGTAGCTCTTCACTTTTCACTTCATGACACCATGCTATGCAGTGGCTGCCAAAATCAGTCTTGCATTTGGAGCACAGTGTTAAACAAGCCATTTGTTTCTCTTCAGTCATGAATAGTGACAGTTTAAATGGTAATAACTAGGCAATAGTGTACAGACTTCACTATCAAAAATTAAAATTCCTTGGAAAATGTTTGATATGGATTAGTACTGCTGAACTATGGAAATAATTAAAAAAGGAGGATAATATGGCTATTTAAGACATGGTACTTACAATGCTTGCTCCTCTTAAGAATGAAATAAGGTTTCTACTGACTGGTAACAGGATTAGCATGCAGTTAAAATTAAGGCATGTTGCAGAAGCTCTTGCCCAAGCCAGGGTTGACTGTACATAAAACAATATAAAGAAATTAAATTACATGCGTAATATAGGAAGAGCAAAAGAAAGAAAATACTATATTAACATAACACTTTTATAAAGGAAAATTATGTTGAAGCATCAAAAATAGTATTATGAAGGATGTAAATAAAATCAGACTTCTTTTGGAGCCCTTGTACTTACTCCCAGCATAATCCTTGTATAAATGTAAGCATCTTCATCTTCATACCAGTGGAAGGTGTCAATAAACAAATAGAAATTCAGTCCGAGCCACACCAGCTACAAAGAAGACAGGCTTTGATTAGTGGCACTTACAGTATTTTTGAATGTATATAAAAGTGGTTGTGGTTATACTTTTCAAAGTATCTAAGAGATACTTGAAAATTAGGGTGCAGTGTAGATCTTGAACACAGATGATAGAAATCACAGAAGTCTGATGGAATGAGGCTGTCTTTTAGCAAATATAGGATTACAGTCCTATCTCAACATCCCCAACAGAGGATATAGATGACATTTACTGTGTGATGGTAAACTTGATCTTAAACACAGGGCTTAGCCTGGTTTCTAAAAAGGCAACAAAAGCTAAAATTAAAGAATTCCAGAAATGGAGGGAGTTAGGAGCTGAGGAAATTATTTCATCTGCCCCACATACTCAATTCACCGAAGTATCTGAAAATAATTCAGAATACAATTTCAATTAAAATTGAAAATCCCTGTTGTCTTTATCTAAGGTACACAGACTTAAAAATAATTAAAAATAAAACAGTAAGACTTTAAATTGTTTTTAAGACTAGGTATAAAAAGGCTGCTGAATATTTTATAGCAAGTTTTACATTAAGCTTGGGGGTATTACTGTAAGCAAACCATAAAATGTCTTTTAAACAAGCTTAAAATATTTATATATATCCAGTTAGATTTTTTTTTTTTTTAAATGCTAAAAGTACTCACTAATAACAGCACTGAGAGTTTTTCATTCAAAATCCACCATCCCATCCTGAGTGCCTTTTCCCTATGCTAGCAGCAGCTGACTCTTGCCTTCCAGTGTAACCTGAGTTCTCTGTCCATTCCTCAAGCTTTCTACTAACTCCTTTTGTCTTTAGATTTTAATAGGCACCTAGTGGAAGCAGAAGCTCCCTCTAGGAATTTTCTAATTAAGGACTGCCTGACAAGAGCAGATCATCCACGTGACATATCTCATGACCTGTTTAAATAAAATGCTGGTCATTGTCCACTCTTTTCTCTCTCTCAAATGTTATTTCTCGGTGAATGAGAGATGCTGTCATTAAATTGTTCTAGCATTTGTTTGGATGGAGGGGTTCTTTTGCTTTGTTTTTCTTTTTTTTTTTTTTAATTTCAGTTTGAAAAAACATGCAACATTTCTTTATGATTTGTCTTTTAATTTACTAGCAAATGGGAGAATCCCTTATGTGTGTATAAGACAGGAGCATTGTTAAAAGATCTCGTGAGTGGCAAAGTTAGTCAGAAGTTGGGAACTGTTAGAATAAAGGTTGACCCTCTAACCATCTGGATTTCTTGAGAATATAGATTATGGCAATGTTAAAATGCATGATGGTTTTTCATTCAGTTTGCTACAGCCATAAAATAAGGAGTTGTTTGTTTTTTTTTTAATTTACATTGTATGGTGTAATGCTAAAAATCCTGGTAATTTCCCCCCATTTTAGGAGGGGAGAAGTAACAATTTACTGCTGGGCTTCTCTGTCAAGTCTCACAACTACTGGCTACCTTCACCCATGACCTGTGAGGAGGGGAGAGGGTGTCTGTTTCAGAGGTATGAACACATAGGGATTAGGAAAAAACTTATCACTTACTTGTCCCTGTGACTAGAGCAGCCTGGCAGATGCTGTGGGTCTTCATATGCTCCAGACCCTGCTCCCACGTTTTGTCTGCAAAGTGATGTTGCTTTGGCAGGACTTGAGGTACTCAGGAATTATAGGACTCTTCTAAATGCAATCCACAAACAATGCCTGGGATTGGAACTTTTTTTTTTTTAAATTTAATATAACCAGATGTTCCTGTTCCTCCAGGTTTGTTGTGAGGACCATTCAGCCTATTTCCCTCTCCTCAGAGGTTTACTCCTGTAAGGATCTAACAAGACACCTGCAAAAATGAGTCAGCAGGATTCAGTACCTCTCAGCAAGATCAAAACCTTTTGACAGGCCATCTAACAGTGAATGTTGTTAGTCTGTTCAAGATTTTCTTTAGTAGGTAGTTATTTGAACAGCCAGCACCATTATTATATTCAACATGAAGAACACATTTTCTGATTTGCTTTTACTAAAAGAGAAGAAAAAAATATTGACTTTTCTATACTTCTCCAGAGGTAAATCCCTTCCCATTGGCCTCCCTTCCATTGTGGAACTGCCAGCTACTGGGGTAAGAAAGAGATTGCTTAAAAACATGGTCCACTCAGCTGGAGAAAGGACCTTCTGTCTGACCAGGTCTTATCTCCTGTTTTGTTCTGTCCTGGTGAGCACTCCGCATTTACCCATGGCTGCCCTTGCCAGAAGCTGTGCAAGACTCTGCCTGTAGTAATCTCATTCCTTCCCCAGTAAAATAATTGTCTTCAGGTCTTCCTGACTTGACTGCAAAGGTTTCTGTGACAAAATAGCTTAAAAATTTCTTGAAATGCTATTAAGCTCAGCTATTTTTTAAACCAGTACTAATGACCAGTAATAGGAATTAGCAGAACCATAGAAATGTGGTTATGAATATGCTGAACACAAGCATTTACAAGAGATTTGATTTTATTTTCCTTGGATAGCGAAATTAAGCATTATTTATTAACAGACTTTATGACAAGCCATGTGCAGTAATTGCCCACTGTCCTTTCTGTGACTTGATGTAGGTTATTCCCACAACCACCCTCTTTGTGTTAGCTTTGGTAATGTAGGAGCTAACAAGATAGTGGGTAGGGCTGTGTTTTTTCAGAGAGGTTAAAAGAAGAGGAAATAAGAACAGAAGAAGAATGTGCAGAGAGTGAGGAGAAATACTGGTAAAGTCAGATGCCAAAATTAACTACTTAAAAAAAAAAAAAAAAGGGGGATAGAAAACCCACTATCTGGATTAGCTGCACTTCAAAGGGAAATGCTGCATTACGATGTTCTGCTTTGAAGTTCAGCCGATCCAGACAGCAATTTTCTAAAATGAGTCAAAACTGGCATCTGAAATAGATTTTTTTTCAGAGTACAGCAGATTCATATGCTGGGTTAGGCTCCAAAATTTGTCTGGATCAGCAGCTGTACTTCAAAGCAGCACATCTCAGTACAGCATTTGACTTTGAAGTGCATGTGGTCCAGATGCCAGTCCTCTTAAAGGAGCCGATGAATCAACTGCACTTTAGTTTTTGTCTGTTGAAACAGCTATGTTTTTTCTCATATATAATGGTAATGTGTGTGGTCTCCAGTATGGTATCTATCAATAAAAAACATAAAGCTAACACAAAAGCTCTTTATTGCTTCATTTTCTACAAAGGAAATTGGTCATTGTCATTTTATTATACTGATTTGCAGTGATATCAGCCAGTTTCTAGCACAAACTATTCAGACCAGACAAGGACATTTTATTGATTAAAGAACTATCTGTATTCCATTTTGTTATTATTTTATCATCATTCTGAGCTGCAACTGTCCTAAAAAGGGTATAGAATAAGGGTGAAAAGGGATTTTTTCTGGCAGTTGGGGAAAAAAGCAGAGACGAGCATGAGGAGTTCCCACGAAAGAGGGAACAAATCTGTCATTAGATTAAAAGGTCAGTTTTTGCATGGAAAGAGGTTTATGAGGTGCTCAATTTTTCTATGTAAGTATCCCAGCATTAATGTCAATGTTTATATCAATTACTGCTACAGATCTCAATTGCTGTTAGTTCTATTTTATTTGACAGCAACCTCTATCTGAGGTTGTATTTTTAAGTGCTTTCAACAGTACTGCCCTTTACAAGACAAATCAATTATTAGCATGAGACTGTATACGTATACCTATATATTTTAATTTCTCTAGGCTGTCCTAATTTTACTGTTAGACATGTATGCCTTGTTTCTCAAAGGCAAAATAATTTCAGTTTACTCTGAACTCTTCCCTAACCATTTTCTATTTTTCCTGTGTGCTTGACTTTATGTAACCAGCAGGAACCTGGACGAATTCAATAAGCTTCACTGAGCTACATATAGATATGGATACAGGTAAAAAAGTGCTCTAGAGGATCAGACCATCTATCAGCCATTTAATTGCTGACTATATCAGAGTGTACACTTTGTACTAGACATTACAAAATGGTGGCACTGCTGTGTTCTTTAATTTTATGGTTTCTCTACATTAAGTTTCCCAGTATGTTATAAGAAGTGAGGAAAATTTGTCTTTGTTGAATGGATGAAGAAGCTGCACAACGTATCTAATAAACTACTCAAATTTTGTGGAAGCCGCTGAAGATGATTACAGTGCAAACCTCTTCCTTTTTTTTTTTCTCTTAAAGACACTTCTGAAGGAACAGAGGCTAAGGTTCATCTTTGCTTGTTCTTCAGTGCTCTGATTCTAGCTTTGTAAAAGAAACTTACTGAATTTCTATGAACAGTGGCTGAGTGACTACTAGCAGAAAAACAGCTATATAGTTTAAAAAGATTTTTTTTTTTTTATTTGTTTAACTACCTCATTAATGTTAGTGGATTTTGTTTTTTATTAGCTGTGCTCATGTTGGCAGAAGATGTATTCATGGATGGCAGAACAGTTTTGGCATTTGAGAACATTAAAAAAATCCCTAAAGGTCTGAAAGACTAATGTAATATCTTACTTGTCAGTGCCAAAGATTCAAAAATAATCAGATTGATCTAAAATTTATGAAATTAAACAAAAAAGAGACTACAGTCTGGGAGAGACTGCTGACTTGAATACTGACACTTCAAGAGCATCTGCCTTCTCATTTACAGCTTTTTATCGGTAACAATTTAAAAATAAATAATTAAAAATCTCAACATCAGAAGTGGGCTTAAACAACAACCTAATCATGTAATTATCAGGACACTTTGATGCAGCTGAAAGAATTAACAATGGTGTATCAGGTATTGACTATGTCCACAAACTCAGTCGTTGGTCACAAGGCACAAAATGGAGAGAAAGACTTTTGTCTCTATTCACCAAAGCAGAATAAAGTTTCAGAACCCTTTAGAAAGAAGGAAAGTCTGGTTGTAGGTTCAGCTCCTCTTGAGCTCCACAAGTCAGTGCAATACAACAAATGCAGTGCAATAAAACAGTTCTTCTCCCTACATTAGCAGACCTGATACTGGTTTCAGAGCTGTCTCACTGATGGGCAGTCCCAGCATCTGGAATCACAGCATACAACAGCAATTCCTTCAGGAGTCAAGAAAAGGAGTAAAAAAAACCCCAGTGAAATGAAAAGGGTCTTGAATCAAAATCAAAAGTCACGTTGCAGGCTGAAATAGAGATTGTCACTGACCAGTGTGGGAACAACTGTGATCCCTGCCTGAAGCAGAGCTTGGCACACTGTTCTCAGAGGGCAGCCCTAACTCTGACACTTTCCACAAGCCAGCAAGGTTTCTCAATGATTAACCTAACAGCTCTAGTTTGGGAGATAATAAGCTCCCAGACAAATGATATTAATATTGGAATCCAAATTTTTTCTCTCTCAAGAGACTTCTTTATTACCATGCTCACACTGTAATCAAAATATATTCAGGAGCAATTTCAGACGTTCAAAAGCTATTTGTTTCAGTAAGTGCCAAAATCTTCCTGCTCTTGATTGTGAATCTCCAGAAATAGAGTATCCTACCTTCCTAATTATATGTACAGAATGCTGGTTTTCTCACACGAGCTGTTTTCTCACTTAATAAAACAAAACAACTCCTCAAAACATCTGAAATCTTGTACAAATAGATATGTCCACAGGTTACCCAGATGAATTTTCCCTCTAGATGTTTTGTAGATAACAAGCCATGGAAAACATGTTAAAGATGAGCTGAGAAATGGGAAGAACAAGGAACAAACAGGAGGAAAAAGGGATGGCAGTAGCATCCATGTTGTAACATCTCTGTCTCCAGATGGAAAAAAAATACCTTAATAGATGAGATATTTTTCATCCAGCTCGGTCTCATATGTTCCTAATACAGCACAAGCAAGTTGTGCATCTGCTGGCCACTCCACAGCTCTTCATCTTCTGTACCAGGTGCCACTACTAAGTCCATGGGTCTGCAATCTGTGACACTTTTTTTGCAGGTATGTGCTTACAGGATGCCCCTTGTGGGGCCAGGCTCTGCTAGATGTGGTATAACCCAGAATAAGGGGGAAGAGATGTGCCCTGGTAGTTGAGATAATAGAAGGGGAAGATGTTCTGCCAGCTCACTTCAGTACCAGTCCTGCATCTGGGTAGGAATAAGACCAAATACCAATATTAACTGGAGGCTGACTGCTGGAAAACTGCTCTAAAGAGAAGAACCTAGGGGTTGTGGTGGGCATCATGCTAATGATGAGCCAGCAATGCACTGTTATGGAAAAGGACAACAGCCTCCTGGGCTATTCTAAGAAAGCATGTTGCCACCAGATCAAAAGAGGTGATCCTTCCCCTCTACTCAGTGCTGGTGAGACACATCTGAAGTCCTGGGTCCAGAGCTGAGCTACAATCTGAGGAACTGTTCAGCCCAGAGAAGACCAGACTCAGGGGATCTTATCAATATGTATTAATGCCCAATGGAAGGGTTCAAAGAAGTTGGAGCCAGACTCTTCCCAGTGGTAGGACCAGAAGCAATGGGCACAGACTGAAACACAGGAGTTTCTGTCTAAACAGAGATATTCAAACCCCACTTGTAAACAGCCCCTGGCAGCCTGGTGCAGCTGACTGAGCTCTGAGAAGGGAGGTTAGACTGGGTAATTTCCAGTGGTCCTTTCCAACTCCAGACATTTTCTACTGTCCGTGATTTCCACTTAGTTTACTAGAACAAAGTGAACAGAGCATTCTGAAGTTTCCTCCTCTAGACTATGAGCGTACTTAATTTAACTAAATTAATTTGCCTTTTGTTAAAAATTTCATGAAGCAGTTATTAGATTAGTCTGTGTTTATTTCTGTCTCTTATTCAGAAGTTTGTGATCCCATTAGCAGTCCATTTCTATGAGGATGAAGTGTTTTGGAGTGCTAGATTGAATATTTTTAGTGGAATGTTTTATAGTAATTTTTGGTCTTTAATTCTTTCACTGGATACAGCAAAAACAATGATAAGAAGGAAATACAGATGTTTAAGTGACTTCATGTATCCTTAACATGAGTAGCAATGACATGAATGAAGACTTTAATTAAATTGATATAAGAACTTATACATAGGTATGTTTTTAAGACAGTATGTCGCAAATCATTTTTCAAAAAAAACCAACCCACATCGACATGCAAATTTCTCATTTGCATAGTGGCAAAATTACCAGAGTTGATAAAACTGTATGTTATATAAATGGTTTTCAGTGAATGATTTCTCCTCATTTAGACTTTATATTCTTTCCCAAATTCATTCTGAGAATATTATTAAATCATATTCCATATTAAATTAAAAATGAAATAGAATTTTCACAGTATAGGAGCATTAAAAGGTCATTCCTGTGTACTCCTTGGTGTCAGCAATCATATGCACATGCAGGAAGAGTAGCAATAGGTACAACCTTTCCAGATGGCTGTTCACGACTGCACACGAAAAGACAGGTCAAGAGCTAAGAGTTCACCCAGGAGAAAGCATTTGCTAGCATGTTCAAAGTGGAAATTGTATTTTAAAGTAATTACAGACCATCATTCTTAACACTGCAGTATAGCAATATATAAAAAAGCATAATCTGTAAGTGTTCTGGACTCATTTCTCTGCCACTAAAATGTTATTTGCTTCCATTACCTTAAATTCAAATAAGCTGGTGGCACTGTCTATAAAGTATCTCTCTGTTGTGAGAAGCAGCTATGAAGAGGCGTAAGCAGGGGGACAGCATAAAGATTGAATACAGCATCAAGAGGTGAAAAAACAATGAATAAAGTAAAAGTGGGAGGATGACAGACATTTAAACAATATTTTCATAGTCTAAGCAGTAGTACCTTTGTGAGCAAAGATCTCCAAGTGATGTCTTATTCTATTTCTCCCTTTAGCATTTAGCATCTTTATCCCCTCCCCTAACCTTTTTGTGAAAGCCCTGCAAGTTTTAGAAACTCAGAATAATTATTCCTGTCAGACCTGCCCAACATCTCATAGCAAGAGTATGCATAGGTAAAAAAGTCTTTGACTTACAAATGGTGACACAATTTATTTAAAAAACAGAGGACAAAGCAATGAAGTTTTAAGAGAACCTGACCCAAAGGGCCAAGTGATTGCACCTATTTTGGTCCAATGAGTTGAAATTAATTTAATTCATTCTTACCTGTAGTGGAGTAATTCCTGGTGAATGGGTGTCTGAGACTGAGCATGGAGAAGAAAAGAGGAGACCAGCTCATGCTCTTTTCTTACCTCTCCTCTCCTTTGGACAAGGTGTGGGGACTTCTTTCTCCTCCTTAGCCATGCCTTTTCTCCACCAGCATCAAACCTCATCAGGGCTTCAGGAATTAAATTATTATATAATTTTGCTCTAAGCTTAGATTAATATTGCAAGTGTTTCAAGGCTTTGGGTTGCCAGCGATTTCTGGGGAGATGTAGATTTATTTTAAGTATGAATGCAAAAGTGCTTGGTGGAATGAATGCATGGACATGGTGATTATAGCATTTGATGTCTGCCTGTTTATATTGTAGTTACTACCTAAGCTAATGAATTCATTTTTTTTTAAAGGTTCTCCCAATATAGTGCTTTAAAACAGAAGATATTAAAGTTGGTTTATATTTTAATATTGCTCATTTCAGATCTCATTAAAGTTCTAACAACAGCCTATGGTTTGAGAATAATGAAATTAAAAGACGCTTAAAGGACTATCAATAAAATGCTATTAATTTAAAAGTTGAACAACATAAAAAAATAGCTTTTAGAAATAAAACCTTGAGGGAAGCATATTTACATATCATGCTATTTTAAAAATTAACAGAACATCAGTTTAAATGTTCAGTCTTTCACTTAAATGCTCAACTGATAGTATTTGTATCATATGCATTATATCATAATAGAATAATTTTACTATGTAATATTGTATTTGTCCTTAAAAAACACATTATTTTTTTTGTTACCTCTTGCCATAGTTTAAGTACTCTACAAACATTTCTATTTGGTCTTTACATCAAACTCTCTAAGATTAAGATAAGTTATTATAACAAGGAAAATCAGAAGGGGAGGTTAAGTGACTTGCTAAAGAGTCACAGCTACTGCTAAACAGGTTGTGTCTCATCGGGAGTTCACAAGAGATTTACTATTTTTTCAGTTGTTTTGAAAAAAACTAAAACATTCTTCATATATAAAAACATTAAATCTGCACTGTTATTTGTTATTATAGTGGAGAAAGTGATAGTGTTATCACTAGATCCAAATGCTTTCATTGTGAATTGATAGATTACTTGAGAGAATGGCAATGAGAAATGAAAAGAATGACAAGATATTTATTGACTTACTGTCTTCTAAAGTCTTTCCTCCCACACATATTATTAATACTTGTTTATTGGGAAACCTTCTGAGACCTGCTTCAGCATCCCTGAACTGCCATTACATCTAATGCTGGGTTGGGTGGCTGGGACCTGCCTATGGGGCAAGGTTTGCTCTTTAGGGAGCAGACCCATCCTCTGTGCAGCCTGCATTGGCATGCAGCAATTGCATGCTGGCTCATCCTGCATCCTTGGCCATTTTGGGCAAAATGGACTTTGAATGCTGATCTATATATTAAAGAATAACATTTTATGTACAGGATGAAGCTTGGTTTTCTGGCAAGCAGTGACTTCAGAAAGGTTCATGGTTTTGAGCAGAAAACTGACTAATTCTGAATTCCAGTTACAGCGATTTGGCTGAGCGAGACAATGGCTATGTGGTTGTGAAGTCCTGAGTAGGAGCAGGAATATGACATGCTTTATAGCATTTGTAAAAGCAATATGAGAAAATGCATACAGAGCTGGTAGTCAAAAATGATGTAGAAAAGTTGATAATGATAGAGAAGACAGCCACAAAATCAGGGCTGAAGATAATGAGGTGCTTTCAAAAACCTTTGCAGTCAGTCTCAAGTATTTTTCACCCCTTGCCCAGGAACAGTGCTCAAGAATATCAGCTTTCAGTTGACAAATAAATAAACAACATCCTAGACCTTGTTGTTGTGGTGACAGCCTTGAAAATATAAATCAAGTGTAAACTGATCTAGTGATGCTTTCCAGACCTTAAAGACATCACAGGATGATCGCTAAAGAACATGCAATGTCCTATATATATGAATGAACTGTTAACTCAAACCTGCAAGTGACAGCCTGTAGTACATTGGAAGTTGAAATAGAATGGACAGTACGAAATAAATGTAATATCAGACACACCACATAAATCTTTCTCAATGCAACAGTGTGAACACTTGTATTTAATCATATAAAATAATCCTTAAAAATAAATATTTGCTGCTATAAAATTTCTACTGCAGTTCCACAAAACATAAGGAGCCTGCCTCAGATCGTGTTTCCAAGCCAGATAAATCAGAGACGCAGTAAACGAGTAAACCTTCCATCAAAGCTGGACTAACTTTACACTGTCTGAACATTCACTGAATGCAACTTCTTACAATTCCATTCCATTTACTTCCATTGTCTTTCATCCTGTTTCTGATCCTTAAAGCCATTCGAAAATTTATTGTCAATTTTCCACCAGATAATACAATTTGGTCTAATTTTTATTGATGAAATTTATTATATTAAATTTGACTATATTTATTTACATGGATATACTCAAAACATGTCAAGCCAACATTTTATATTTTTGGAATTTTCAATTTTTATTTTTCTTCTTTGAAAACACAGCTGCTTATATTTTATATAATTAAAGTCATGTTAACTGTCCTAAGCAGCTTAGGAGATGACTATCATTAAAACTGTTCCCTCACTTAACTTTGAATAAAAAGCAGTTCTGAATCTGAATTTTTCAGTGAATTGAATTTTTTTTTTCTGATGAACAATATTTACATCCAAAGAATAAAGGATCATTTGACATGTTCAATAAATAATGTGACCATCTCACTAAAACTGCATGTCACCTACAGTCACATGCCTGAAAAAATTTTTAAAATAGATTGAGTGTTTGGTTATTATTTTGGCTTTTGTCCTGCAAGTTTATGAATACTTTTTTTTCTTTTTATATGAAGGCTCCACCTTAGAGGTTTTTGTGCCCAGTGTTGATTACTTTCCTATTGATGTTCAACTGGTCTTAGAATTTCTGCCTAAAATTTTATTTCTTTGAAAGAATCTGTAATTATTTGTGTTTATTTGATTCAATGTTAGTATACTTTAGCCAAATACATACAAAAATTACTACAAAATGAAAGTCATTATTGGAGATGGACTGAAGGTGGGCTGTTTTTTTGCTTGGGACAATGACTTAAGGAACTCATCTATATAATTTAGGAGTTAAGTCTGATCTACAAAAATAAAATTGAACTAATTAACTCAAACATAAAGACATATTTTTGTCCTGGAGAATTTAGATTGGAAAGATATTTCTCACCCTGTATGTGTGGCTGACAGCTTCTTAAGGGTTATTTGCCTGCAAAGGTCCTCTATGAACCAAAATGTCATAAAGACATTCTATGAATTTTCTTTAGCCTCCTACTTACCCAGTACTTATCTGATAAGGATAAAGGATGAAGACAGACTACAGAGAAGTGGTCTGTGTAATGCTTACATAAAAGAGGGACACATGCCATTTCATTTTCTAATGGCTTTTAATGTTTTGGGTTTGTTTGGCTGTTTTATTACTCCTGCTCTTTGGGCAGAGAGGATTGTTTCAGATTAATGATTGCCTTTTATTTGGGCAAAATAGCATGCAGCTAACAGGCTTGAAGTTGCTGTGCAAATGAATATCCCTACCTGTGTTATCCACTGTGAGCTGGAAGTGCTCCATCACGTCTTAGGCAGAGTCGGATATGTCTAATCAGCTTCCTGCAATGGAAGAAGGTAGAAGGTGCTTTAGCATCCAGGCTAAACAAAGGTGTCTCACAGTAACTGGATACAATAATTTGAAAAACAGTTTCAAGGTGGAAGAGTGTGAGTGTATAAGAAGTCAAAGAATTTACTCTCCAGTTTATGCAAGGATAGTTTGACCTTCCTTTTATATGTGTTTGTTAAGCTGCAGGTCTCTTCAAAAAGAGGAGAGACAAGCCATGAATTTCTTGTATGCATTCCTAAACATGAATGTCTAAATTGAGAAGACTAAAATAGCCTATGTGCCAAGTTTGTTTCTGAATGACTTGGTGGCTTTATATTTCTTAGTAAAAAGTAATGATGCAAGCAAATGTAATCCATTATGGCAATGTGTGGTGCACCTGTATCTACCTCTAGCTTAGTTTTCCTATTTGCTGCATGTTTATAGTGTGCCTTCTAGACAGCTGAAGTGGAAACGAGGTAGATCACAGGTCTGACAGGAGTAATGGGAAAGGACAAATTTGTATTATGGTGAATGAGTGATAAAAGCAACTAGGTGATAAGAACAAGACCAGAAGGCAAAGTGTCTCTTGAGAGGAAGCTTGAGGGAGGATGCAGTGTCCCCTGAGTGAGCAGAGGCAGCAGAACACAGATAGTACTTGGGCTCTGTTGAAGCTCTTGAGGCTTAAAATATTTGGGTGATGGAATAGCTGGTCTCCCTGACAGTAATCTGGTGACTAGAGGACAGGGAGTGCTAAACCAGATGTTCTCACAGATGCATATTTTCAGTTGAATAGCTAGAATTGTGCATATATTTAGTTAATAGGAACTGTTTCCCAGTTTAGCAGTGCATGCACCCTTTAATCTTCACTTCTTTGCTTTTCATAAATATATTTTGCAAAACTAGCCATAGATTTTTAAAACATTTTTGTTTCAGATTAAGAAGTTTGCAACTTGCTTTTTAAAACCACTGTCTTCTCCTGGGTAATTCTGAAAACATTTTCTATAGAAAAAAAAAATCTGTTTCTAGAGCATATATGTTTTTATAACTTTTCCCTATTGATTACTAGAGATATTTGCATAAAAATATGCTCATAGGAGTTTATCACCTGCTGTTGTTTTTGC
>VYZU01061721.1:242600-281602 GCA_013401355.1 Ceyx cyanopectus | reverse complement strand
ATGTTTAGGTATCTTGGTTTCTACTCTACACTTGTAAATCATGACTGTTCTCCAGTTATGAAATGTGTAACTTAATGGATTTCTCATAAAACTGCAGTTTAGATTGTTATTTTTGAAGTGTTTTGCATATTCATATTCCTTCCCATGTGATATGATTGACTCAAATTTTACCACTTAATGATGTGTCTTGAGAAATGTTCTGGCATCTCTTGACCTATTATGCAATAGTCCAGTAAGTAGTGTTAGCATATTTAGTTAAGACATATATGAGGTATTTCAGCATCTGCCTTTAGAACAGGCAAGTAGCTGGAAATGAAATGTGGTTGGATGTGTTTTAGACATCCACAGTTCTTCATTGGAAGGAAGGAATCAATCTGCTTATATGACATGCTTAGTTACAACAATGTTGTTGGTTTTTATAGGTGTGGAAGGTGTGAAGGTGGTGAAAGTACCAGCCCATGAATCCAGATCAGTCATTGGAATGCTCCATGGAACCTGGATAGAGTGGTAAAGGTATTATAGAAATATGTGGGGTATTTTTGTCTGGGTGTATTGATTTTTGTTTAGTGGGTGGCTATTAGAAATGAAATCTGGAAAAAATAATACTATGGATCTGGACCTGTTATCTCCCAAGTGAGCAGTGCAGTTGTTAGGACAGTGGCCTGACTCCAGCCTGAATCTGTGTAGGTGCCAGGAGCCAGTAAACCAGACTCAAAAGAATCACAGGGTAATTTTCATTTGAAAGGTAAATTGTAAAACGACTATCACCTTCTTTTCATAGCTGGCACTGGAGTCTTGTCCCAGTGGAGTCCTGCAGACTGGCATGCTGGAAAATGTACAGCTCCCAGAGAGGGGAAGGAGAACCAGCTTCTCACCACAGTCCAGCACCTTGGAGGAATTTGCAAGTCTGTCACATCCAGAGCTTGTATTCTCAGCCTGAGGTAAATCATGAAAGTTTGCTCCTGAACAGTCATTTTGCTGAGTGTCTCTAAATCAGTTTTTGCAGTCATGCCAGTTACCAAGTTGAAAGTCAAGTCAGCTTAATTTAAAACAGAAAGTGCAAGCTTCACTGTCCTCAGTCCTGTGAGGCCATTCTGGAAGCGATGGTGTCCGCTCCACCCTCCCTCCCCAGGATACTGCAGCTCCCTGCAGACCCCTAACTGATGGCTGAATGCCACAAGTTACACTCCTGAATGTGTCATTACTGCTGTTTTAACACAGTGACTGATTTATTATGCAAGCCTGTGGTTGCACTGTAATCAAAAATCCTTATGGCTTGTGGGAGACAGGATAGGGTAACCAATATTAGTGTACAGTGGATTTGAACATTTAGGTTTTGAGTTGTCACCAAAAGTATTTGCCTTCTCTTTCAACATACTACACAGTAGGTTGCCTTCTTATTCTAAGCAAAAAAAAGCCCCAAACCCTGATATTGAGATAAAAGGCCTTGTTGTATATTAAAGAAACTCAAAAGACTTAAAAGAGGGGAACAATAGGGCAGTCATATAGAATGTGATATCTGAAACAAGAGCCAAGTTAAAAAATGATTAGTTGTTTAATGGCCAAAGAAAATAAGTCCCTGGTAGACATAACCTGACTACTCCTCTCCTAAGGCTCATATACCAACTCATGGGAGCTCTAAGTTGGAAATTTCATTGAATTCTGTTTTGTTTTACTTGGCGATTGCATTCCTCCAACCTTATTGATTTCAGCATCCAATATTTTAATTGCTGCATCTCAATAAAAGATACCTAAGAGCACAGTTAATCAGTTCTGCAAAATAATAGAAATATCACTTCCACTTAATGACATGTGGCATTATTCCCAGTCACTGGCCCCAAAAAAAAGAGGTTCATTGACCCATGAAGATCTAATTTCATGTTTCCATAATAGATACATGAAAAAATGTAACAAATATCAGTCATTAACTGTTACAGCAATAATCTTAATTCCTTATTTGGAATCCATTAATTAATGAATTTGTGGTAATACAGTGTTTTTGTGCTTGCACTTTTTTTGGGTAAAGTGACACATGATTTGTTTTTCTTAGAAAATAAGAATGGCCTTGAAGCTCTTGGGTCCCTCTAACATTTTGTCACCAAAAAATGGAGCTTTACAGACAAATTTATCATAATTCACACATAATTGGATGTGTGAAACAGCAGTATCAAAAACTGGCATAATATCATTTTGCCATACAAAATATGGGCCAATGTTAGATGCATATAGTACCGAGGAAAGAAAGACTGATCTTACCAAGAGAGCAGGGGAGCTGACAGAAGTAAGGAGGAGCACATTCTCAACAGGAGGCAGAATTTCCAGCAGCACAGGATCCCCAGTTCATGCCCTGTCAGGCAGCAGGAAGGCAAGGATGGCAGGAACAGCAAGATCATGGACAGTGGGGTAGATAATAAATTGCAGGAAGGGTTAAAGCAGCTGGAGAAAATTCAAGTGTTGAGGACATTATTATTTTAGGAGTTACATCTCTACCCATTGAAAAAAAAGCATCAGGGAAGAATAGGAAGAGAGAGAGAATCTCTGATACTTCTGCCATCTACTCTCCCTCATTTCAGCCATTTTTAGTTCATGGGATTTCCTGAACCTGGGGTTGATTGTTTGTAGAGGAGCCCTAAAGGATTTATTTTCCAGGTGTATGTTCATGCTTGTCACAGACTCACATAAATTTTACATCCATTATATCCTTTAAAAATTAGTTTCACTATTGGCTGCTGCATGCAGCAAATCTCCACTTCTGAACCCAACTCTTTGTACCTTCATTTCTTTCTGCCTGGTTCTGGTATTGAAAGAGGCAGCAAACAGGCATTTGTTACCTAACTCCTTTATGTCACTCCTTTGTGCTGCGTTTTCCTCTTGAACCATTCTGAAGTTTCCCAGCCCACGTAGTAATTTTCTATATGAATGCTCTTAATCTTTAATCATCCTAGTTACCCTTCTCAGAATATTTCCCATTTCTAACATATCTTTCTTAAGATGAGGGGACCAGAACTGCACACAGAATTTAGGGTGTGGATGAATCATGTATTTATATGATGGCAAAAATAACTTTCTTGTTTCATTCTCTATTCATCCCTGATTCCTCTTTCTAATGCTTTTCTAGGCAAATTTGTTCTGACAGAAATATTATTTGCAAAGAAAAAAGTGAGAAAACTGCTGAGTGTTTTGGGCCTCCTTTGAAAAACTTGGAGCATGATAAAACTTAGATACCTTATTATATATATATTTTTCAGAAACCACATAGTTTTCTTTCTAGAGCATATAATTTACTTGGAATTGTGGACCTAATTTTCAAACAGGCATCTGTACTTAAACGTGTATTTCCAAAGTCTGTTAATTGATACATACCAATCTTTTAACAAAACACTCTTCACAGTCAGCTGAATTGCTTTCTTCCTTAAAAAATGTCATCTACATTTTAAATCTTTAGCATTAAATAGAAATGTAATGTAGACTGTAGACATTATGCTTGGGAAATCTGTATATTTAATATTGCCTACCATGTGGCTCACTTAGCTCTTTTAGTTCCACATATAATGGCCAAAAAAAATTACATTCCACAGGATGTTTGGAATAGGAAAAAATGATATTATTCTAATCAGTTCTATAGGTTTTCTTCCATAATGTCTTTGCTGCTACTGAGCCCTGTTGGTGAAATCATGTCTATTACCACTTCCTATGTCTTTTTAGGTTCTTTTTTTTTCTTGTCCCTGTTTCTCTCAGATAAACCTAATTTTTATCATGGTATTTGCTTAAATTAGACTGTCTTCACCGCAGTCATTTCTTCAGAGCATAAATATTCAGCGAGGTTTACCAAATTAGCTTGTTTAAAGTAATAGTTTAGAGGTGGAGTAAGGAGTTTGTCAGGCAAATTTACTGAATTTCCTCAGCAAATCACAGCTTTGACTAGACCTTGACCAACCCTTAGCAAGCCAATTTGGGACTGGTTTGGAGTATGTCTACATTATGCTCCAAATGTGTACTTGGATAGATTTTCTGTAGCTCTTTGAAAGTCTGGCCTCTGTTTTATAAGTTCACATTTTTTCAGTTGTGAAAACAGAAGAAAATGATCTAGTATTTACCTTGCTCCTTCATGTGCCAACCATCTCAAATTGATATAATTTCTGTATTGTAGTGACTCAGATAAACTCAATATACTTTACTCACATGAACATTAACCATCATAATACTTTTGTGAACCTGTTAAGTGTTACTAACTCCATTTTACAGCTGAAAAACACAGAGATAAAAGACAACAGAACCACAGTTTCAGAAATGACCTTTAAAAACACATAAGTGCAACAAATCAGGAAGCCCTTTTTGAATTTGGTGTTAGTCATTTTGCCAGTGTCACCTAGGAACTTCAGCAACTTTGGCAATGTATTTTCTGAGTCTTGCCTTTCAGTTTTATTATAAATAATAAATATATTGTTTCAAACTGAAGTAAATGTATACTTTACTTTGCTAACAGTCAGCTCTACCAGGAATAAATAATACAATACTGACTTCATCGTGCTAGTAAGTGCTCTGCTCCAGCAGTTTATTTAATAGTGATGTTATTTATAGAAAGCTCCTCCATGTGATGTTGTTGCCAGTAACACAGATGTCCCTTGAATGCACTCTTTCTTTTTTTTTTTTTAAATAAAGGTGAAAGGGTAAGGAAAATGTAAAAGAACCCACCTTTAATATTTGAATTCAACAATAACAAGCAGGGTGTGGCCACTCTGAAACCGTGGCTTGTCGGATGCTTGGGAGAAGGGAAGGGTGGGAAAGCTCACTGCTTACCAGTTCCACAGTCTTGTTAGCAAAAACACATCTGACACCATTGATTGTGGCCTGAAAGATACAGTGAGAATGGGTGGAGCTTTCAGTTGTTGCAATAAATAAAGTGCCTTGCTAGCACTTGGAATGTAGCCATGGAATAAGCAGTTTTATGGGCATTAATGTGCTTAATGTTTGAGAAGCTGTGAATGAAACCACAGGAATTGTCACCTGCATCTTTGAAAAAAAAAAATAATTTAAAGTTATTTCCTTTAGACTGGTTTTTTTTTTCCCCAATGGACACTGTGAGACTCTTCACATAAAGCTTATCCCCTTATCCTGAAAGTTTCTTCATGCTCAATTGGCTGTACTTAAACTGGACACTGTGATATTTCAGTGTTTAAAATGAGACAGTTTATTATTTACAGAAAATGCTCTCACTCCTATTGATAGGGGTTTAATAGTAAATTAAATTCACAGTGATGTGGGTAGGTCAGAGACAGAAAAATGCACGTTTTCATATGGATGATCCTCCCTGGAATAACATGAAGTTTTAGTTGCTTGTGTTGTTTGTTTGTTTTGTTTTTATTGCTGTGTTATGTTGTTGCTGGGGGGATGGGTTTTTTTGTTTGCTTTGTTGGTGGTGTTAGTGGGTTTTTAAATCAGAATGTAACACTCGGAGGTTTCTATGAACTGAAACCTTAAGGCTTAAATAATATGTATTTACCTGAAATTAACTTAGTAGAAGCTAGAGGCATCCTAGCCCTGGAAAAACAAATCACACAAACTTCCATCCAGAACAGACTTCCAGTAAGCCACAGTCACCCAGAACTTGCTCTCCAACATATGAGGTCACCTGGAACCAGGCACTTGATTTTTTTAAATTCTCCTTTTATTGGGGTTTATTCATTTAGTTGTGATTCAAGAGAAGCTAGGACCTAATAAAAATATTAGTGCTGTGTGTAATAACAGCCAATTTGCTTTGCTATTCCAGAAGATACTACCAAATAACTTCCACTCTGTCTTATCTAGCTATAAAGAATTTTATTCCGAGAAAAGGGAGTATTTTTCAGTGTGTAGCATGTGTGTCTGCCATAAAACAGACTGTTCCCTCCTCCAAAAATTATACGAGTAGGTTGTAGTGAGCCTGGTATCTAGACAGATTTTGTCTGGGCTCATTCAGCACATGGAAAAAATATTTCATCTCATTTCTTCACAAGCTGACACCACAAAGCCATTTCATTTATTTTTTCTGACATGTTGTTTTGTCGTTCAATAGTGCATGTAGTCTCCTCTGACTTTGGAACAAGCTGGTAGGATTGAGAAAAACTCTTTCATTTCCACAGTTACAAGGAAAAATGAGATCATAAAGAGAAAGTTAACTAGCAAATAATGATTGGGCTCCCAGTACAGCAACACCACACATATCTGAAGTCAATGACTTGAAGTCTTGCTAGGCAGGTACTGTGCAGCTATTTCTAGTGGTTTCTGTACCTTGCACAGGTACTGAAAAAAAAAAAAAAAGAAGGCCTCCTTCAATAAATTCTCAATGTTGGGCAATGCTGCTAATGGCACAAATACCACCACTTCCCTATCTGTGTCATTAGATCTGTCTTCTAATCAAAGCAGGAAAAGATCAAACCCCCTTCCAAAGATAAGCAGCAATAAGAAACTTACAGGGAAATGAAATATTATAACTTCTTGTTCCTGCAGCTCCCAATAGGAAAGAATTAAAAAAAGGTCTGCAGCCAGTTTAGAGAAATTTTTAGTGGTCTGGACTGAACAGTAAGTACAGGAGTATAAAACCTATTGCTATCTTAGTCAAGAGCCAGGCTTTACTTGAACAAGGAGACAGGGTTCAGTGTTAGACAGACGATGAAGGTAAAAAGAGAACAAGTTGCATTTCAAAGACGTTCAAAAGGTGAAAAAAGCTCACTTTCCACTATTTTTGTCTCTGTGTTTCTCTACAATCTGGCAGTAGCTAGGAAGCAAGCAGATTTGTATTTATTTTTTTAACACTGATCTAGCAGATGTTTTCATATCACTTTGTTCAGACTGACGCATAAGCAACATCTGAGAAAAGAAGTAGGGACACATCTGAACAAAAAAAGTAAATTAATGATGGGAAAGTTCAGGAAATGCAATGATGACAGCAGGTCCTGATAAAATGAGAGAAAATAATTTAAGACTATAGCTCTTATTATTGTCAAGGACTATTTGCAAAGCAATCACAGTTCCCCTGAATTTACAGCTAGCAAATCAAAGGTCTCATCAAATATATCTCATCAGAACTGGGACTGCTGCTTGCTTGTGACTGACTCAGATGAGTGACATGTAATTACAGATCTTCTCTTGTGTCTTTTATCATCTTTTGTCAACCAAGATGTCTGCAGGTGCTTAGGTATCTGAGTCTTGAAATTCATTTCTACCAAAAAAAAAAGTGTCAGTAAAATGTGACCAGTTAAATGATCCTAGAAACTTGATGTAAAGGGAAGAGGAGTTGGGTAATCTCTGGTAACCAAAATCTAAACTATCACTGATGAACCAGGAGTTAGGTGTGAGTCACAGCACATCAGGTGCAACCACGGGCCTCAGGAGATCTGAGTTCAGTTTCCTGCTCTACCACAGGTTTCACTGTCTGAAGCTGGGTAAGTAATTTCATCACTTCTGACCATCTTCTGCACAGAGCTGAAAATCCCTGATCTTTTGCCTCTGTTGTCTCTCCAGACTGAAGCCTCCTAAAAGAAGGTAGGTACTCTGTCACTACCTAAGTGCCTAAGCCCTGCACAGCTTGATTAGACATGGGGCCCTTGCACACTGTCATCTGGCAAACACCAGAACACAGTTCATCATGTATTACAATAGCCCTTTTCTTCAGTTCCCAAGGAGAAAACGTAACATACTGTGTTAAAGGAACAACTCTCATCTGGTAATATTAAAAGTGTTCTGAACTGCTCTCCCCAGAAGTCAGATGGAGTTTTGAAGTCCCTTTCAGCAAGTTGGTGTGATATTAATATGAATTCAGGTCTGAGCATGGAAATGCTTCCTCTGAAGAGAGTTCCTTTGAACAGCTACGGTGTGAAATGAACTCAAAATGACCATGGGTTTTTTCAGGGTTTTTCATAGTATTTATCAATTTCTATTGGCTTTGTTAGCGCCTTTCTAGCCCAAACTCATAATTAAAAAGGGGAGGAAAAATTCTACTATTGCAAGTACATTAATGTAAGGTGATTTATTGCATGTGCACTGCAAAATGACAGCAATGACTCTCCAAACTGTCCAGCACTGAGAGCTGTTTCTGTCAAATACTTAGGGTATGACTGGCCACATGCTCAAACTAAGATCTTTGTTTAGTAAATATTGAATATTCCCTAGTCCTTTATATCCTGTCGTCATTTCCTTTGTACAGCTTGCAGCTGTAGTTTCAAGCCAATGTACAAAAGTTGTTGGCTGAGCAGAGTTTCATAAGTGTGTTCAACTATGTAACAGGAATCTTTTCTGATGGTTTTTCTTCTTGTAGTTCTTTGAGTTCTGTAGCCTGCGTCCAAACCAGCCTACACCATCTGTGTGGAAGTTGTAATTGGTAGATTTCGTTACATATATTTCTTTGAAATACTTCATTTAAGAAGTATTAATAAACTGTAATGCACATAAATTTATAAACAGAAATATACATATAAATATATGTAATAAGTAGGGAACATGTCTGCCATGTAGTCATTTTGTGGTTTTGGAAAACCACAGGCTCTAGGGTGGAGATTACCATTGTATTACATTAGCTATTTTCCCAGTTTAAGAAGCAGCAGCTCAGAACACTGTGGTCCAGACATTAAAATACCCAACAGTAAAGCAGTTCCTCCATGCAGCCCATGTGTCTCACCAGCTCTCTGAAAAGAGAGGTGGAAGGGGACATTGGCTAGCTGATGAGTGGTCACAGGGCCCTGCGTGTTGGGCAGGAATGGGAAGAGGAGGAAATTATGTGTCAGTGAAGCCTTGTGATAAGGAACATAGACTGAGCTGTGTGAAATGAGTGGAACATGCAAAAACTGGTTACCCTGGGTCTTCACAGGACTTGCTCCATGGTAGTGTCTATGTATGTGTTGGCTTTCAGTGCAGAGGGAAACCAGCAATATTTCAGGGTGTTAGTGTTGTGAGCAGAGCACACAGGTTTTAGATTGACATTTTCCTATTATTTTTCCTCTCAACTGATATTGAAATGGATTTTTCTGTGTGTGAGTTGTTTTTTTTCTGGTATATTGACCTTCTGCATGTTTCTGCTCTCCGAGTTGAATGTGCAAGTAATTAACATCAAGACACAGTTAATTAATTGAATAGTATACATCTGTGTTAGGGTTGCTGCCCTTTTTATGCTCTGCCAGAGGGCTTTGTCTGGGTAGGGCTAGACAGGAGAGCAGTTAAAGTCTGTAAGTTAGGAAATGCATTGAAACTGTAAGCACCACTGGAGCATGCCACTGAACAACTCTTACAAGGTAGTATGATTCAGCTCAGTGGCCTCAAGCTGGAAGGCAAGCCATTATTTTCATTTTTTTTCCACCTTGTAGAATTTATATGTGCTACAAAGCCACAGGGCGAAACCTGCACATTTTGGAAATATTTAAACTCAGCACCTCATGGGAGTTGTTCTGTAAATGGTGCCAGAAAGGCCACATAGAAAAAAACAACAAACCAAAACAAATCAACCAGCCAAAAACTTAGATGAGGTACAATTCATACTCAGTTCTCTGCAGAGACTCCCAGCCTCAGCACTGCAATCCTGAAAGGGTAGTGTCGAGGAAGCAGCATCCTACTTTCCACCCTTACCAACTGTTGTGATTCTTCCAGATACAGGGTTTTCTAGTCTTAAGACAATGGAGCAGCACAAGTTTTCACAAAAAGTCAGAGCTTCTGTCTGAATTAGAAATTATTCTTTTGAGAGAGTAGCAGAAGAAAGATGATAAATAACATTATCACACCAAGGGAAGAAATACATTTGTACAGGGTATCAAACCAATGATTAGCTAATTCAGTTTCAAATTAAACTCACTAGATTTTGTAACTGTAAAACCCCTTTTGACAAATTACTTCAAAACTGAACCTTACTCCAGAGAAATGGCTGGAATTTGACCTATTTCTAATAGCTTTAATTTATTCCCTCTTTTAGTTTAATTCATTATGATATCACAAATAAACACAATAATCTGTGTCTTCTGCCAAAATACTTCATAAAATGTTATCTATCTTCCAAGGGGAGTGGGGAGGAGAGTCCTGCTTGATTGAAAATGAAGTGAATTTAAAAATAAGGATTATATAGAGCATGTATTTGATGACTAAACAGTCTTAGAGGCCATGTGGAGAATTAGGAATTGTTTTCTTGGTCTTTCATGCAAAATGGTTCTTGCCAATTCATTTGCACCACTAATTATCAGGCAGAAATAAAACTGCTTCATGGAAGCTCAGATCCTGGATCCCAGCCTGCAGCTTCACAGTCACAGCTGCTCGTGGGTAATTTTAACCCAAGGTTCCCCCAGGTGCTCCCATTGGATCAGCAGCTCTCCCGGGACCTCAAACACAGCAGTGGCTCTGTGGGAGCTGGACAGCTTCAGCACTGCTCACAGCAGATGCCATCCAGGGTGCTGGGAGGGAATGTCTATTTCTTTTCTCCAGGCAGATTATGGAGTGGGAGCAGATCTGTATAATGGCTTTTCTGCTCCATAGTTCCCCAAGGCTGTTGCTCAGCTGGAAGCAAGGGTGGGTGAGTCTGCAGTCTGTCTCTGTCCCTAAGGTGCCTGCATCCCCTACACAGTTTTTTGCATTCAGCTTTGTGATATGTGGTGGTAAACATATTTTATTTCCAGAATAAAATCTTGGCAGTGTAGCAATAAAGGTATCTGTAACAGCACAGATCTCAAGGAATAATTTTTCCTTTCTTAAGGCACTGTGGATTGAACCCTTTCAGTGTTATCCATCTCTCCCACCTGTTCCATCTGCATTAGCAGGGCTGTGTTTAGTTTGCAAGGTTCAAGGTTTGCCTGAGGTTGAGCTCAGGCCACGGTCAAGAAATGTAAACATGTGAAAGGCATGGGATAAGAGCACACTTGGGAAATGCCATATGGTGCTGTTCTTCCTCCCCATCCTTGCTAGTGAAAGCCCCTGGATATTTTTTGAAGTGAATCCTCTAGGAGAGAACAGATAAGCACCTAGACAAAACTTCAGCATAGCAAGATGAGAGTTGATCCCTTGTCTGCAAGCCTTAATCAGGCAAAGTTTATGTGGGACTGGTGCTTGCAGACTTATTGTTTCTGCCTGTCTTCTGTGAATCATGGAAAGAAACATCATCTCCATTCTCCCTGGGATGCATCCAGGCTGCTTTAACCTGTTTATAGTGGCTCTTGGGGTGTATCTGTATTGCATAGTAGAGAGACCTGTTCTGGCTACAAGAAGGCTTTCTCCAGAGCCAGAAGCCAGCTGTGTCAGTGGTGTTTTGCATAAGACTAATTGTCATGTTCTGATATGTCTGTGTGTGGCCATGCTCTGGGCAGTACAGCCCTACTGCCTTGTTCAGGCATATGAGGGTAACTCTCAAACAGTTCTGCCTTGGGGAGCACAAAGTTTTGCTGTCCTTGTGCATTCTTAGGATTTCTCCCAAGTTTAGTTTCTGCAAATGCTGCAGCTAATTGCTGTCTTTTCTTTCAACAGGAGACAAACTAACATTCTTCCCACCAGAGAAATCAGCCCTCACTGTTGCTAGAGCTGATGAACTACAGTCATGTAGTGGAAGACTTGGGGATCTCCCAATAACTCAATTTCTGATAAAAGAGACTAACATCCTGCAGTCAGGTATGGTGCAATGCTCATGTTCTTGCTCTAGAGGTCCCATTCTGAAAGTCCAAAAACCCCAGCATCACACAGGATTGCCCTGGAAGCCCCAGCATGTACTGGGAATGGCTGCTCTGTCCTTTTCTCCCCAGGAACCCTACTAACCCAGAACCTTCTTTCTGCCTTACCTCTGCTTTCCAGACAGTATCTGCTCTCCAATAGCACGTTGTACAGGCTCTGAAAAGGGCAAGAGATAAATGTTTCAAATATAATAGAAGTACAAAATTCACAGGATTATTGTTTGTACATCTTCCACTGAATTCAGTTAGACCTGTAGTGCAGTGTCCAATTTCTGTAGCTGATTGCCTCATTTAAGGGACTCAGTTCCACAACTGAGTCTCCTGTGCAGCGTATGACTGGCTGGATGGCACCTCAAACATGAACATTTTCCTTTGAAGAACAGAGCACCCCTCTGGAAATTTCTAAATTTTTAATTTAGTTTGCTATTTTTGGTTTGGTTTCCCTTGCCTGAAAATTGCCCTGGTGAAAACACTGCTTGGTCTTGCCTCCAATCCTTATTCTTTATGTGTAGTGGACACACAGACCATTCACTGCTCTCAGATTTTCCCAGTCCATTTGTGTTGTACCTCTTGCCACCCTGGTGATGTGGGTAAGACACAGAGGTGACCCAAAGCCACCTAAGTAAAGCTTAAAATTTCTGCCTGTAGTCAGTGTCTAACGTAAAGCTCACCCACCTTCTTTCAGTCTGCTTTTGGTCTCACTCCCACTCTGCATTTCTCTGCTTCTTTAGCTGTGTGTGGGCTCATGTGAGGAACTGAATGACTGACATCAAATATACAGGTGGGGATGGAGGAAGGAATTAAGAGTTCAGAAACTTCTTAAATTGGTTTCTCCAAGTTCTTTTAAAGGATACACTTTTTCTTTATGCAAGGATTTCTTTTCCTCCTTCTCCATCTCTGCCTACCTGAGCAGTCCCACCTGTCTATTCTAGATGTTTCTTGTCCTCAGCTCTTCAGATCCTGAGCTCACAGATGTATTTGTACCACGTCAACAGAGCAGTCTTTGTCTTGTACATCTTTTCGCCAATAAATAGAAAAGTGTGTTTGTGCTACTGGGGGTGCAGGACACAGAAAATGAGCAGCACTGTCAGGTTAAACCAATTACAGTTCTGAGTTGTAAGGATGATGTGTTAACAGGGCTTTTCAGGAGAGTGACTTAGCCTCTGACTGCTCATGGGGATGCTGGGTGGTAAAACGATAGAATTTTCACATGACCAGAATTTCATTACATCATTTGTTAGTATATAGAATATCACAAGGGAGTTGTACTTTATTTAACATGGTAACAATGAACAGCTGGCTGCCTTACAGTCCTCTGTGTCAGTGAGGATACAGTCAAAATATATTAGTCTAGCTTAAAACATTCAAATTACATTTTTGTAGGTTGGCCAGTATGCACCGTGAATGAGCAAAACAAGGAAAAGACAATTCAATAGTGGAAATAAAATGTCAAACATAATGAGAGCCTGACCACTACACAGAGCAAATGTTGGCATGGAAGGTGTTAGGGGGATTTAACCTATTTAAGGGGCATAGATTATAAAGGTATCTAGTTTCCAAGAGTGCTCTGTTGCCTAAGAGGACTTTAAGCCAAGAGTTATATATGAGATGATGTTTATATCACCATTCTGATAAAATTATGATTTTACTTGCTTGAAAACTCCAGTGTTAAAAATGTCAGCTATTAGCTCCTTCTGTGCCTCTGTGAGTTTAGCAGGGACATTTGATCATTCCCAGCTACTGGCACTGCCTGGTCTGTTAGTGTTGTTCTGCATCACCTCCTCTCCTGTGCCCTCCAGCCATATCAGAAAGCACCACTGCTGCTGCCCCGAGGACATCAGACTTCTCTACCAATATTGATATCTATAAACATAGAAGTCTAGAACCATCTGCACATGAGCACTGTGTGATGTGGCACAGGTGCTGCTACATGCAGTCACAGCCTCTGTGATGGCTAACAGACCATGCTACCTCAGCCTATCCCATTCACTCTTGTGTGGCCTTCATCAAGTTTCCTAATTTTACTGAGTCTCATTTCACCAACTAAAGATTGTTTTAAATATGATTTATTCATGTATTTTTACAGATGGACAGAGTTCTGTGATCCATTCCATAGCAAAGTATAAATACTCTGCACAAACTCCCATGCTCATGGGTTTTTTAGTGGAGTTCACTGAAAGCCTACACACTATTAAACAAGTTAATAATAGGAAGAAGGGAACTTAGATGTCACTTTTTGCCAGTTTGTGGTATTACCCACAGACCTTTTCAAGTGTTTTGCAAATGTAGTTTTACAAGCTGAAAAGGACATTGTGTTCCTGCAGCTGCTGTAAAAGATCTTTCTGTGATATTAAAACATGGGATTAACAGGAAGCTTTCTCTGATGATTGGCCCAAATGTGGATTTTTTTTCCCCCTTAATTATGCATGTTTATACCTTGGCATTTGTATTTCTCTAATAGCCAGCAAAATAATGCTGTTGTTAGCTTTTCTTGCTATTAGGCACAACTGGGCATGTTCAGCATGTCCAATCTTAAAATAGCTGATTTCTTTGGGCATTAATTGTTTGCACTGCTTTTCTCAGGACATCCTCCAGCTCACCTGTTATCCTGCTTTGGAGACTGAAAGTAAGGGTTTCCAGATTTGGCCTTACAAACCACTGAATGAACAACCAGTTGGGGTTTTGTTATACAATTAAATGTAACTTAATCATACTCAAATGCCCTGATGAAAGGAAATTAAAAATTGAGAAGGGGAAAAAAGCAAGATGGAACAGTGGCCTCGGGGTGTCACCTTCAAAGAAGGTTTTCAACATGATGTCCCAGTTTAAAGTTGAACTATTAGAAGGAGAACTGATTTGGCAGTGCTGGGTTAACAGTTGGACTCAGTGGTCTTAACAGTTATATTAATTATATTTTACAGATTTGGGCTTTTTTTCTTCAGAAAGAGTTTTCTGATCTGTGAAAGACACTGAGGGGAAATGTCCTCCTCAGCCCCAGCTGAAATGAAACAATATTCATTTTTACAGTTCCTCTGAAATAATGTAAAGAGACTGACATTGCCTCACATCTTACAGTCACTGATGGGGAAAGTGAGGATTGAAGTTGGTAAGGGTGAGTGAAATCTGTCTTATGCAGAGACTCTCCACTGCCTCGGATCATAACTGACAAATGTACTTCTGGAAATGGACTGGAAAACATGAAATTCAAAGGTCCTGCTGACCTTCAGCAGGGAAACCACATTCCTGCCTTTCAAGCAAGAGATGTTGAAACAAAGCTGCTATTCTTAAAGACAGCTCCTAGTGGAGAGGTGTTAAAATGGTTATTTAGCTAACACAAACATGGGTAGAATCCATGTGAAGGGAGGTGCCTACTACCTGGGCATCCCAGCTGAGGAGGCAGCAGGAAATATGTTCAAAGCCTGTTAAAGCAGCCAAGAAGCCAGTTAAGTTGACTCTGCTGGGCCTCTTGATTGGAACGAGTGAATTGGAATAAAAGATGTAATATTTCATGTTGACTCAAACATTTTAAATTACAAGCATACAGAGGCCACAAGTGTAATAATAAAAAAAAAAGTATTGTCTTCAGAATAATAGAGAATTTATTATGGTTTTTGTGTGACAGCAAATGATGTAATTAAGCCTGCACTATAGTAACAATTGTATTGAGCTATTCTTAATGTCCTCAAAGTCTTTGACAAATTCTCTTTTTGCACTTTCTTGCTTCCTGCGACAGGTGATAAAAATATATCATATTCACAAACTCTAACTGAGCTTGTTAAAAAAAAAACCAAAACCTGTAGAAAGTTAAAGAAACACAAAGCTTTATTCCAGGTTGCATCATTTAACAAAAATATGTTAAGAAACACCACAGGAGGGTTCAGTGGAAAAAAAGCAGCTAATACATAGCAATTTCTATGCCTGCTTTGTTAGGATAAAGGACTGCTTACCACAGTTTTTGCCTAAAATTATGCATCCTAAATGTTCCAGCACTGAAGAACTACTGTGCATTGCTTGATAATTCCCTTTTCAACGATTTAGCATTGCCATTATATTAAGGATTTTATGTGGCATACCACTTAAAGACAGTCATTCTTCAGCATTTGCTGAAGTGTTTTGCTATATAGGGATGAAATTAAGTATGTGCTTAATGAGTCAGTGCCCAAGAGAGTTTATCCATCTGTAGTATTCCTGTAAAGTCCAGTGCCACAATTCAGTGTGGGGCATTCTGGTGCTCAGCAAGAGCTGACACCAGGTGGGCTCTCCTATCTGCTGGGAAGATAGGCAATAGTTAGAGCTGTAGTGCTCAACAGACTGCAAATACAATATTTAATGAACCTGACTGTCTCTAGCTTTCGTGTTTTCACTATAGTTATTTTCCAGACACCAAAAGTTTAGTTAATTTTTTGGAAAGAGGCACCACAGGTATCAACTAGAGCATAACTTTTTATTATTAGCAAATGTCCCATGGTTCATTGCTGAAGAGAACTATCAAAACTTTACACAGGATACTGAACTTAGTGCTTTTAAGGGAAAATGATCCATCATCTTCCCAATGCAGAAAGCATCACGTCACGAAGGGATGGAAACAAAGAGCTCTGAGGGACTGGGATAGGCAAACTTCCCTCCTTTCACAGGAAATGGGTGAAGCCTTGCTTGAAATTATTATTCAGACGTTTTGTGCTGTGAAGGAAATGTCTCCTGATAGCACAAGCTATTGGTTTCCTGTTGTGAACTAACAGCTTTGGCATGACCAAGAATGGACAGGAAGGGCAAATGATTGGGGGTCACTTGAAGAACTTGTTTTAATGAACAGACCAGCCCAAGTAAGCAGGAAGAAAACTGGCATGAAGAACAAAATAAATAAAAAGGAGGAGGTGGAGAGAAAGAGGATCAGTTGCTGATTGCTACAGCATCTTTGTGAAAATAAATAACAACAAAAAACCCCACCCAGCAGGTTTTAGCAGGGTTAGCAGAGAGCTGGGGGGACGCTGCTGTTGAGCAGGAAGTATCACGGGGGCAGAAAGCCCTTTGTATCCTACCTAATTAAGAGCCTGATTCAACAAATATATATCCGGCTTCTACACTGAGGAAAGCAATTTTTGGAAGTTTTCACAGATGCGGAATTGTTTGTTGTTGTTTTTTTTTTTTCAACCAGGCCCTTACAGCAGAGGCACTTTTCAAGTGCTATTTTTCAACCATGGTGTATAAATAGCACTGCCAGCAGGTTCCTGAAACTGCCTTAGCATTGGGCCTTCTGATGGCTCGTCTTCCAGTCGAAGCAAAAGCAAGGAAAGGGAAAGGCACTCGTGACATTTTCCTTCCCAAGAGCAGAAAGGAGGTGACTTAAGCCTGGTTTACAGCTCCAAAGACCAGTTTCTCCTGAAATATCTAATGGTGGCTGCATTGTGGTGGCCACCGTGGGACCCTGTGCCCTCCTTCGGCAGAGCCAGGCAAGGAGCACCCCCTGAGGCTGCAATGCAGGTGCAGAGGTTCCTACAAGATTTCACATTCAGGAGAGAATGAAGTACATTTTAAAATCTCCCTTCAGGTGGTGGTGAAAGTTTCATTTTAAGCATTCAAAATGTTTGAAGGCTAATTTCTACAATAAATGGAAACAAGCTTGGATTGGTGTGTTCTGTAGTTTTGGCAGCACCTGTTTTCACTCCTGCAAAGATTATTTTGATGGTATGGCAATTCAAGTTTAGAAAATGGCTGCCTAGTTCAGAAAACAAAACATGAAAGAAGTAACTTTTTTATTTGATGATTCTTAAAAGGCTTTCCTTGAAGTGGTTTTGTGATGCCAAGCCCACCACAGCTTGTAAAAAATGTGCCTGAATTTGTCTTTGGATTTAATTTAGATGGGATTTTTATACAACATTTTTGCTTTCTACTCATAGAAAAATACAAACTCCGGTCACATTTGAATCATGCTTTTTTTTTTAACAACTCCTTTCAAATATTTTTGTTTCCATTTAGGACTGCCAACATTACCATGGAAACCCCCAAAAATAAAGACTTTCCCAGCCTTGTGAGAGCACACCTGCAAGAGCAACAACTGCCTGTCAAAAGTGACACTCCTTCATTATTGGTGTCACCTAAGGACATTTTTGAGGTCAGTGTGATTTTTCTCACAATTTATTGAAAATATATTCTTAGAATTGATACAATCTGGAATCTTGCCATAGACCAGTAACACATCTCTGTTGCTATCCAACAGCACTCTCTTTAATATTACTATCTCAGTTTCAAGACAAAAAAACAACTCCTCACAGACTGTAGAGTTGAGATTGGTAGTCCTGAAATAACAAGATGAAATAAGCACTCATCTCAATGAGACAAACACATGTAAAAAAAGACCTAATTAGCTGTCTTAATAGAAATATTTCCACTGGCTTCAGAAAGACTTGGATCAAAATTACAAGGAGAAATGAGAGAATTCATTTGCTGCTTTCTAGTAGAGAGGTGGAGCATATTTACTAGTGAACAGTTGGCTATTATAAAAACTAATAATTGCTAATTTTAGACTTTTTTTTTTTTTAGTTATAGAATTCCATTTCAAGCCATTGGATCTGAAATAGATAATTACAGTGATTTAATGTGTATTTTTTCCAAGCAGAAGGAGCTATGGTGGTAGAACTGAATTCAGATAATCTGACAGTGTATATAAATATTTCAAGACAATGTTTTAAAATTATATTTAAAACAAAAAACTCAAACTGACAAGATATTTCATTTTTGTTTGTTTTTGGTGCCTACTGTGTTCTTAGCTATATGAAGGTTGTATTCTGCTTGCTAAATTGTTACATTTCCAGTATATGAAGGCTTTAGATTTGTATAACTTTCTGCAGTGCAGTGGTAATTTGACAGCAAGTCTGCATTGGTAATGAGCATCACTGGGAAAACAGGGATTGTTTGTTCCTCCTCACTAAGGAAAGACTTTCCATAGATCCCAAACCCAATGAAAAACTGAACTTTAAATAATGTTATAAATACACCTTTGTGTTTTTAACAATAATCACAGTTTGGAAGTAATTTTTGCTAAATTTACCAGCTTTAAGTAACAGCACTATCCAAGTTCTGGATATTTGCATTCAATGAGCTTTCTATGTCACAAGATAAATGTCTTCCCAACAAATGCTGATTCAAATGTTGTACATTCCCATTGCTTCAATTTTTGCTCTAGGCTAATATTTGATTATTTAGTGTTGCTGCAAGCTGTCATGCTACTTATGCTGCTCACCAAAGAGGTGGTTGTTTCAGTGTTGGCTGGGGAGCCCTCCTGTGCACACGTTTGTGCTCCAAATGACCATTTCAGAAGTTCTGTTGTATATGTTTGTTTGAAACCCTTTAGGGTGACTCGGAGTCCCAGATGGGAGTAATAAAATTTGAATTTCCTTGTAAAGATGTGTAGAAGGGCTAGTGCCAAATAGATTAAACTGGAAGAGGGTTATGTGCTTTGAGTTCTTCAGTGGCAAATACTGTGGAAACTGTAGACAGATGATATGCATGAGAATTATCATGTGGGTTTAATTTTTCAGCCATGAGTTGAAGAAATTAACTGTAGTGAAGATGTAAACTGGCATAGATTTTAGTTCAGACATCATAAGATGATTCCTGTGCTTTTTGCTGGATGCTCTGTGCAGGCTGAAGTTCCCCCTCCTAAAGCATTAAAATAATTTCTTTTCATTTGTGCATGCTTTCTGGAACCAATGAGATTAAAACAGCTTAATACCCTTTCAACTCAATAGGGAACAGTTACAACTGCAAAGCATTTATTTATTTGCTCTGCATCACCCTGTACTACATTTCAGTTCCATAGAGAAAGGGAGGTTTGTCTTTTAAAGGTTTACTTAAATAGGAGAAGCAGCAAAGTAGTCCCTGGCACCTTAACTTTGCTAACACAGCTGGCACACCTCACTTCATAGTGCTGATGTATTGGAAGAGGATATCTAGGACAGTTTTGACTATTTTAGTATGATCAAGTCTTTGCAGCTGGTTATCAGGATGCTGGCCTGTGTTAACAAGAAATAATTTAGTATTAGTATCATAGAAAAGGTGCCAATAAAGCAAACCAGTGAGTTGTGCTGTAATGTTGGTGTCTGTTGATTCTACCTTGCTAGTAGTTTTAAAATGACATTAAATAGCTACAATTTTGACTAAAAATAAAGCAGATGCTTTATTTTATTTATTCTACTTAGTCTCTTTAAGAGGACTGGTTTATTGTGGAGTGGATAATTTAATATTATGGTAACCACTTCAGTTGACTTTTAACTATTTAAAAACAGTGCCCCATTATTGACAACTTTCAGATAAAAACTTATGTCAGTGTGAACTTGTGACTTTTTGTATTATGGCTTCAGGACCCCTTTCAATCTCCTTGAGTTCTACCTGGAAAGTGGAACTAGGTTTGCTTCCACACTATAGGAGTCAGGCACTGCTCCTAATTCTGGTCTGAGGAGTTGAGCTGGTCACAGAAAGCTGCTAATTCCATTGCAGCCATAGCCATGGACTGGCAAGAGAAAGGACTCATGCTCTGTGTGCTCCCATATGCTCCATGTGACAGGGACTTCAGGCTCCCACCCCCAATGCTCTCAGTTCCTGGGGAGGGGGTTTCTTCCTCAGTCAGCTGGCTAAGGGCTCTTACATTGATGCATAGCAGTTCTGGATTTTGGAGTTTTAACTTAACAGTTCAGGTCAGATCCTCTTATTCTGATTTACACACTTACCTATCATTCCAGGATGGAACTAATAATTGTATTGTAGCAAGTGAGAAGCAGTTTCTAGGAAGAGAACATGGACATAAATTTATTTATGAAGTCAATTAATATAAATGGAAAGAATGGCTTTTGAGCTCAAAGTCCTTTCTCTGGGTCAGAAAGAGAGTGGCAGAAGCCAAGGTAAAGACAAGGTTAGGCCAAATTCCTTAGTTTAATCCAATTAAGTTAGGTCACTTGAGAGATAAGGGTATGGAGCACATGTAGAGCAAAGCTCTCTTCTGTATTGCAGCAATCATTCTACTGGGAAAAGTTATGTTGCAGGGGGAGCTACACAAGCCTGTACATCACTTTTCAGAGAGACCTCCTGGGGTCCTTAATTGCTGACAGGCATTTAGCCCCACTGTCAGCATACACAGCATTTAAACCCAGCCCCATGGAATACAAGATCTGCAGTGCTGAAAAATAACCAGTGTTACCACCACAATGCAGTATTTGTACATAGGGTTCCACCAAACCTGTGGCTTCATTGGTGGTTGTCTAACTGCTGAGGAGGGTGAGTCCTTCTCAGAGACCAAGAGCAGCTCAGTTCCTGTGATTCTCCCCTTTGGGACTACTCTGGAGTCTCTCCCTGAGCTGCTGGGTGGATGAGATTCCAATCGGGCAAATGGATGGATTACCAATAATGTTGTTTGGCCATCTCCATCTATTGCTGCTGCCAGGCTCATTTTTCAGCTTGATGACCGTAATGATTTTGGCAATGGCTGTGCTGCTCCCATTCATTCTTTTAACAATTTCCATTACCCTGGCCAATTACTTGCAGGGTCCTGGCCTTTTCTTTCAGAGCTTATGAGTTTTTATGGTTCAAGATGTCTGAATAGTGATCCGTATGACTATGTCCCTTTGTGGCTGCTCCTCATCTTGGAGCAGTTTTACATACACCATATGCCTTTTAAACTAGCTTGTGACAAAGTGACTCAGACAATGCTGCTCCAAATAACCTTTCCACAGACAGTGAGTAAAAAGGAGACAAGTATCAGCTCTCTGTTTTGCTGGACAGGGCATGCACACTAAGCATACAGTCAGATGGAAAAAAACGTGGGTTCAGTGGTGTTGTCAGCAGCAGATTCCAGCTGTTCCCTCAGATACAGCACACATAGGGACTCCCTGTACAGCACTGGTTCCAGCTGCATTTTACTCTCTGGTTTTGTCTATCTTTAGTATTCTGTCAGCCCCAACAGGCTGAAAAGGGCATCTTCTTTTTTATTTTAAGCTGCAAGTCAGCAGAGACAGTCTATACAGGCACCCAGAAACAAGGCTAGCATTAAAGGACATGCAGGGGCTTTTTCTGAAGCATTAAGTCTTACTCAGAGCCATACACACTGTCCAGCTCACATCTTAGCTCACTGGGGTAAAAAAAAAAGTTCTCAAACATGCTTGAAATACTAAACTAGTCCCAAGAGGGAAAACTTAAACAAACACTATCCCCCCCATTGAACACACCCAATCCTTCCCTAATCTAAACAGCCACTGACACGCTTATCACTTTCTGCCAGCAACTCTAACTGGTTCATTGTTTTCTTGTAAGGCTTATACTGCTTGTGTAGGTTTTTACCACCTCTGGACGTTGCGTGGCTCAGATACTGAGCCAGCTGTGTGCTGCTGGTTTGTAGAAGGGCTCTCACACACAGAAAGGGACTCTGTATAAATGCTGCTGCACCAAGACTAGGTGGTGACTAGTGGTGACTGGCCATTAGGTCACCACCGGTGACTTGTGGTGACTGGTGCCATCTGTTACACAAGAGGCTAAACAGCAGATAGAGATTTTGGCAGAATAATACACGTATGCATCACAGTAAAACAGACCAAGCATCTCTAGTTACCATTGCTAACTCCCACAGGTAGGGTTGGCTAATCTTAGGCTCTTGATAACTAATTCATAATAGGAATCAAAGCTGTACTTTGTGAAAATCATCAGTTACCACCAAAAATAAAAGGAGTTCAGATGTCATTTCCTTGAATATATGCTTAATAGTTTCAAATCTTTAAAAGCACATACCAGCTCCTCCCCATCACACAGCTGTACAGACTCCACAGCCTTTGGATTCAGTTCAAATCTTGTTTTTGGAATGACAAGAACTTGTGTCGACACTGTAGTTAAGCAACAAGAAGAATGGCAGTAACAGGACAGACAAATAAAAATACTTCAGTGAGTAGGTAAGGAGATAAAACCTTAGGAAAGGCTGGGTAAGTTTTCAGCACAAATGAGACCAGGGTTTAGGGTCAGGACACATAGCTATAGCCCAGGTCAGACACATAGCTGGAGGTTTGCTTAAAATGTACCTGAGACAGCCCCTCCTAGAAACAGGTTTTGAGACACAAGCCAGCCTCTCCTTTCCAGGTGGCCCTGACAGACAACCCGCCTGCATCCAGACTGTCTAGAAGTGTCATGTGTCCTTGCTGCACAGCAGGTCAGCCTTAGCAAAAAGGTCTTCTTTGTCTAGCCTCAAACATATGGTTCCATTACCCAGGCAGATGGGATGTGGGGAGGTGACAGGTACTGCCTGCTAGCACTGCAAGATAAGGGTTTGATGCTTCAAGCACACACAAGTTCTTTCAAAGTATGCCAGTTAGCTCATCAGTCCCAAATTTGATCATGGGACCTGACTGAGAGCTTAATTTGAAACAGTCATAAAGCTGTTCTTTAGGCTGTACTCATCTTCAAGCTTCCCTATCCACTGGATCAAGAAAAGTAAAAAAATAAATTACACCTCAGGCATGCAGAATTTCCTAATAAATTCAAACATACCCTTTAAATGTCATATCGATACAGTAGATTGCATTCATAGCATGTTGGAGGTCTACTTAAATACTAGCATTTTCTTTGCTTACATGCATATGTAATTTATAACAGTCAGCTAAATTCATGAAGTTCATCACACTCTAAGGCTGAAATACCTGATTTACTAATAGCAAATTGAAACAGGAAAATTCACTCCCTCTACAGAAGACTTGTCTAGGCTTTGAGGACATATAACTTCCAATTAAAGCTTCATAAAAGGCTGATATGTGGAATGTGACTACAGCTCAATACCACCACAATATATGTCTGTCTGAGATGCCCACAGCACTGCTGTAACATTACAAACATGTATCAGTAAATCCACCTCTGAATGTAGTTCATCCATCTCGGGAATGAAGTTCATCTTTCACAGTACAACGTGGTCTTCTAGACAGAAGGAGAAAGAAAAAAACATTTCTCATTCCTGTGCCAGGCAGAGTTCAACTTGAAAGCAACCGGATGAAATGCGTATCATTCATCTAAGGAACAACTCCACGCTACAGATTTGTCTGAGACACAAGTGAATGCAATCCAAAAAAGCTATCCATTTCAGAATGGGAGGCTTGAATTCAATCCAACCAGAAAATGCAGACTGAGTAACATCCATTTATCCAGGATAGCAATGACTTCTTTTAGAAGCACACTGCCTTGCTCATCTGTGCTAAACACAGCATATATACCAAATAAAATTCCCATCTTTGTGAATGCAGGCTCTCTGCCAGCTCCACAAAGGGAATTATTATTTTTTTTTAAATAGCTACTGCACTAGGGCTGTAGCCTGCGGAGCAGGTTTTGTATGTTCAGCCTACTGCAATCATCAGGTCTGAGTGCAGAGTAAATGGAATTCACAAGCCTTTCCAAGTCACCTCCTGTGCAAAGCCCCGAACAGACAGTCCTAGAAGTGAAGTAAGGAACAACTTCTCTCTCCGCCCCCTTGGGCAGCTCATACACATGCTTTTAGCAATACCTAAAACAAGAAAAACACCTAGATCCCCTTCACGGGGACTGAAGGAAACAGGAGGGAAATGAGTCGCTGATTAAGCGGTGAGCCAGCCTCACATGCCGAGAAACTTCCAACTTTCCTAATGACATTTTTTAAAGTGCTTCATTTTCGCTTGTATTCCATTAAAAAAAAATTCTTGGCCCATGAGTTTTCAGTGCCTACACAGATGAAAGCTGCGAGAGGCCTTAAATGACTTCAGCAGGAAACTACTGGGAAGGGGAGTGGTCTGTTTTCTGACAGTCCCATTACACATTTCTAGGAAAAATCTTTTCAAGTTCTGCGTATGAAAATGAAACAGGATTACAGCACTGCCTCTCTTGGAGACAATCACAGCTCTTCCTGCTCCCATGCTGGAGTGGTGCAAAGTAATTCCCTTTTTTTTTTTTTTTTTTCCCCTCTTTCCTTCTATCTCAGGATCTTGGGCTCAGGAATAGCAGCTTGGATTGAAGACATTTTCAGAATCAATGCTCAAATAGGACACGTGTTTCTTTCAGGTAACCTTGAGGAATACTTTGTTCTGCAGTTGCATTCATAATCCATCTGCCATTGCCCAAACCCCTCATGCACTGTTTAGTGAGCTGAGGAGTTTTCCACTTAGCAGAGATGACAAAGCACTAGACTACTGCAAAACCCATGACGGAGAAGCTGAGCAATAACAAACACCAGCCAAATAGATCACTGGGGTGGAAGGTCATCCTTGAACACTATTTCCACTTTTCCCCTCTTGGTAAATTGCTCTGGGAACAATCCTTTTTTTTCCTAACGTAATGTAATCACGAAGTAGAAAGTCACCACCACTTACACAGAGCTGCAATTCCTGGCCTGCCTGGCTGTGTTGGGAATTTAAACTGATGTCTCCACCCAAGCAGCATGTGGAACCAATGTAATGGCTAACACAATTCAGAGCTTAAAATGGAGTGATGGTGCAGTTCCAGCTGGTGTTTTAAGTCAGCAGAAGAGATTTTTGGAAGCATCAGAGGAGAAACAGAGGTGAGGAATGGCTCCCAGTCTGATGTTGTACACCAAGGAGTATGTGAGTGACAATGCAAAAAAAGCAAGATAAAAGCAAAGCACCTCACATTACCCAGTGCCATGCACAGCAACGGGAGAGTGATGACTGGTGGAACATGCTTCAAGGAAAAGAAGGGCATTATTGTTTATCCCTGTTTTTAAAAGGCACGGCCCTCTACATATGGAAAGGTGAAGATACAGAAGAGCCCAGAGGCAGATAATAAAGCTTTCATTCTGATGAAGAAGAAAGGTTCACTGTAAGTAGACTTGGCTCAAGTGCCCTTAACAGGTACTGTGACTCACAGTGCTCTACAAATCCTTTAATTACCAGAGAGCTGCAGCTCCCTGTGTATCAGCTTAATCCAAGCTACCTCTGGAAGAGCTTTTTTCTTTTCCTGAGAACTGGTCTTTCTTTTTGACTAAACAAGTTTCTAGCTTCTTCCCTAGTCCTTACATGCAGAGATCCAAAACCACTGGCAAGGCATGACGGTGACAAGCATTTACCTTATTACCAAATGCATTTCCATCTAGGTTCCTGCCTATAAGGAGAAATTCTCAGCTAGCTACTAATTCTGATGAGGATTTTTAGCTATTTAGTAAGTATTTAGAATTTAATAAGCATTTAGTAGTAATTTCATATATCTGCTGTCTATCCAGGGCTACTATTTAATGGTTAACTCCCTTTACAGCAGAATCTGTCTTCCCAACAGTACTTATTATTCTTTGAAGGCAAGAAACATACTACTTTGTAGAGAACAGTGTGGGGAAAAAAGGTCAAGTCCTCTTTGTGTGTGTGTGTTTATACCTGTGTACCTCATATCTGCATCTATCACACCTGATCCTTATCTGTGTGATAGAATCCCTATGGCTAACAGCATTTATTGAGACTGGTTTCAGAGTTCATCCATCAAGAGTGACAAACAATACACATAGGGTGCTAGGAATCATTTGGGAAGAACTAGAGGTGAGATGACCATGAAAAGCATCTGGAGCTCTAACCCACAACGGGAAATCTAACAGGCTGCTTATAAAAAATAAAAATCAACATTTCTTTGTGAAATCCCAGATACCCCAATCTCAGGCAATGCAGTTCTCAGTTAGCAACAACCTCCCAGCACAACATGCTAAACCTGCACATCCCAGTTTGGTATCTGCAGGTAGGACTCACCCTGCAAACTAGATCTCACCAGGATTATTTTTGCCAAGCGTATTCTAAAGGCTTTAATTCCCAAATAACCTGGTCTGGGAGAGTAATTCTGTGCTCTCTGGCATGATGATAAAATTAAAGGTTGAAAATAACATGCTTTAGGCTTACAAGAGCCCTCAAACACACTACTACAAATGAAACAGCCCTTAAAATTACTAGGTTGAACTTCTCATCATTCTGACTTAGGCAAAGCGCTCGCTTTTCCCCTTGGAAATAGATTTACTGCTGTTTTGGTCTGTCATTAACTAGGATTATTTAATTCCAGGAAGAATCTGTATAAAGTCGATATGACTGAAGCACATAAACAAGCTGAACGCTTTTCCGAAATGAACCTGTAGGATGTCAATGGAAATCAACAGTAAAAAGGTATTTTAGAGTGCAATAAGCAGTGGAATAACTTCATTACACAGCACCTAATGAGCACAATGGATATTGATTGTTTTGCAGCCCACTTCTGAAAACCAAAACAGATGCTTTCATGGTCTTTTCTCCCCACTGACTAAAAAAAAAAAAAGATTTTTTAAAAAAAGTATTTTTATAAAAATACTTTTAAGCTGTTAGTTTTAGATGGATACACTATGAACAGAAGCAAAATATAAAGGAAGGCTTTCATGCAGGTTATCAATTTTTTTGGCAGCTGAAACTCTTTAAATACTCTTATTAATTTTTAATTTATATCCTTGAGGAAGAGGGGCTAGTTCAGACCTAGTTATCAAAAGAGAATTCTCCATCTTACAGGATTTTCCTTGAGACATACTCTAAACATTCTTTATGCTTTATTCTCTTCACAGGAGGAATTTTTCCTGGATATTAGTAACTTGTGGTGAACTTCAGATCACTTTGGTAAAACACAGTCTACAAGAAAGGATGTGCAACAGCTCCCAGCCTTAAAAAGGAGTCAAAACCAGCCAGCAACTGCACCTTCTGTAAATCAGCCCATCTTAAAGTCATCTCACAGGAGGTAATATTACATGAACGTCACACCAAAACCAGGTAAAACTAGAGCTAAAACAATACTTTTGGGAAAAGCTTGGAAGAAATACTTTGACTTTTTTAATTACATTTCTCTCAGATAAGATTTACTATAAAGTCTGTTTACTCCAGCTTCTAGGCACCATTGTACATTTGCAAAGCATATTTATCATCCAGGGGAAGTCTTCTCCAGGCCCCCATCATTTTCAAAAGAAAAGGGAAAAATACAGCAAAGGCTTCAAAGATGTGAATTATTTCATCCCCTTACAAGTGCAGCATGTGCTCTCCCTTCTGTAATGACACAGTACAGAAAACAAGATGTAATTAATGCAATTCCTTTGCCAAATGAGTGGGATCTTATAAAGAATTGGCACATAATTCTGATTTGAGCTTTCTTGTCTTAAACAAAACCAAACATAATACAGAACATTATAATGTACTAACAGGGTCCTTCAACAGACTTCTTTTTTTTTTTTTCCCTCAATAAAAGGGACTGTCAAGTGCTGTGCCTGTAATCACATACTCAGTGTCTAAAAGAGCAATACTGATGCAGCCAGGCATTTTTGTGTATTATGGTACAATCGTGTAAGTGAACCACAGAAGAACATTTGGCCTTCTGTTATTTTATGGACCAAGAAAGAAAAGCATGTGTTTTCCTCTGTTCTACCCCAATGAACAGATGTGGTTTTAATCACATACAAAGCAAAGCACTCACAAGTTTCAGACCGTGACTTTGAAATTTAAGAGTAAAATTATTTTTTATAGAAACTGATTTTCATCTGATTATCCTGAAAGCATCTATAAAAGGCAGAGAGGCAGGGAACTGGATAAATACACTAAGTAGGGTTTTTGTTTTTTCCAGTTGGAGAGGAAATGAAGGTAATATTGACAAATAAAAAAACCTGGGGCAAGACAATACATTTTAAAAGAAGGCTCAAGGTCCCATATAGAAAAGTTATAGGAGGTTCATCAATAGATTTTACAGAGCAGTGTAAATCCAGGTGGTACCACTCTGTTATTGAATTCAGAGTTGTAGATTAACTCAATACACAATGATAGCAGAAGAGTGAAATTAAAAGAGACAGAAAATGCCACATAAAGCCCCAAATGTACTCTGTTGGGAACCTGACACCTAGAGCTGCTATAACTTCAAACTAGCCACTAACCTACATCTCATGGTATCCAGCTCACTTGCAACCTCCCCAACTGAAAAACACCTCATAAATACCTGAAGTCAGATTACCCTTTCTTCTGAATAGCATTAGAACTCTGAAAAATTGTGCATGAAACATAGTTCCAGGGATATATGGATTACAGACAGCTCCTGAAGACCCATTTTGAAAGGATGTATGTGGCATTGAAGTAATTGGAATTCGCATTCAGAGAATAAGTGTGTTTCTAATGAGATGTCAATTAGCAAGAATTATCTTTATGTAGCTGGCCTGTATTGAGGATAACATACAGAGAGTACAAAGGGATCTCTCCTGCACATCTGGGTGTTGCACCAGGAGCAGAGGGTGGAGGGAGGGAGGTGAGTTCTGTGATTGTGGTGTGAAGGCAGGAGGCAGGATGCTGGCATCTGGCAACCATAAGAGAGAAATGAGGCAGAGTTGGGTCTCTGGCTGCCTGCCAGCCAGGGCATATGCAAGGATAACAAGAGCTTTTAACCCACACAGAAAGGTCAGGCTGGTAAGCACAGCATTATGGCCCATGTTCATACTTCAACTGCAAATCTCCTAGCTTTATAGAGGTTCAGTAAATCTCAACCACAACATCTTATAATTAATTTTAAAACCACAGACATTCAAAGTTCATCACAAATGACCAAGTCCACAAAACATCCAGACATACAGCATATAGCTCCCAGTGAAAATCAGTGGGAATTAAGCCCCTTAAATACTCTTACAGTTCTTACCAACTTTTTTTTTTTCTTAAAAACTATAAATTTGACCCTCATTTGAAACAAACATCTCTTGCTCACAGCTTTCTTCAGTCCTATATTCCACTGTAACTCTTCCTGAGTATTACAACCTGCAGTGCCCTAGTCAGCAGTGCCTGTCCCTGCAGTTTCAGATAGTACTGGTGTCTCTGGAGCTTGTACCACTCACTTCAGCTGCTCTTCAGCCTGTTCAGATGTTACCAGCTCCATTTACAGGCTGTTAGGACAAACTCCTCTGACACGATAGTCATGAGAGAAGACAGGATTACAGATTCTGCATGAGTTCATGCCTAAAGTTGTCAGTAGTAAGGAAACTTAGATTTTTCTCACAATGCCCAGGGCCAACCTGAATTTCTAAAAAGCGAGTTTTTCATTATGAGCAGAGAAACAACAGCCCACTTCAACATAAGAATACACCCACTATTTTTCCATGCTCTACAATTTAAAAAGAGGTCAACCCATTAGCTTGAAAGCTTTCAAAAATATTAAAACTGAAATCTAGGGTTAAATTTGCTTTTTATTTTTCAAGCTAGATCCAGAGATTGAAAAGTTTCAGACTAATGGCTACTTTCAAGATGATAAAGAGGGACTACATTTTTGAACTATGAAGCTAGCATTGCCAGAACAGATTGATTCCATATTAAATTTTTAAAGAGAAGGTAAATTTTTAAACATTGACTAAATTTGAAGCATTTAAATAAGACCAGCACATTAACTGCATGCCAATTCAGAAGTGCTACAGGGCCTGTAATTTGTCACACTGCACATATAGAGCTACCTGACTTTTCTCACTTTTTTTCCACAGTGTGCATGTTCAGACTGCAAACAGAGGCCAAAGTACACCTGAACAGCATGCCTACCAATTCCAGAGACTTCCTACAGTTAATATGAACCAGACAGAATCAATACATACTGGAAAAATTGACTAGGAAATGGCCTTTTTTTTTTTTTTTTTTTTTACTCTGTACTTTAATGTTTTTAAGGTTTCTAAAAACCTTAGAGGCCAAATTTACCATCCTGACCATTTGGCAATTGATGACAACAGAATTATGACCGACTTCCAGTGTTCCCCAAGCACCCTTCTGCAGGAACTAAAGGAACACTTTGTATATAGTGAGTATGAAACAGAAGGTCCTTCAGTTCATCAATGCTACGGTGCCCAGCAGGCACTGCTCTTTTGAGAAACATTCCTAGACTCAGCAATTTGCCTGATTTTCAGCCAAATGAAGCCTCACAATTGCTAAAATCCTCACAAAGGCCAACCAGACCTGGCCTGGCTCTGCTGACGCTGCTCTGTGCAGACCCTGTGAACTCAACTGAGTGACTGGGCTGAAGAGTGAAGCACCCCAAAGGTCAGGAGAATAAAAGCAGTTTAAAACCACCCTGTTAGGAGTCTACCCTGGCATCCGTGCGGGCTCCCAGTGCCAGTGGTAGGATTTGTAAACAAGCTGAAGGCTCCGTGCTGGCACTGGAGAACCACATGTCAAATTTCTCCTCCTTGCTGGCTCACCTAAATGTTCAGAGCAGGGAGACACAGGAGGTACTGCAGAGACTCTGGATCATCCAGAGGCTGGTTGAACTCATTCAGGGATACAGGCAGCTCTCAGCAGCCCAGCATACCACTGAACCACACCCTTCCAGTTATTTCCAGCAATCCTAACAGCCACTGCAGTCTAAGACAGTCTTGGGGTTTCCATCTGAAGTCCAGATTCTGTCAGAAATGCTACTGCAAGATTCAGGGCTGTATTCTACACTTCTCAGCATTCTCTAACCTTAGACCAAAGTTCAGGTTCCTGCTGCTCAAACAAACCTGGAGAAAAACTGTTGGTTTAAAATGTTGGTACATAAGTCAAGACTGACCAAAATCCAACTACTCTGAGGTACTCATACTTGCAGTTACTTCACCTCAAACTAATTTGATTTGAAAACTGAAGTTAAGCAACTTGTTAGTAATCACTTTTTGAGCATTTATTTACTTTGTTGGGGGAGGAAGGGAGGGAGGAGAGAAAAATTAAGCTATTTAGCTTTCCAAGTATTTAACATAAAACTCAAAAGAGCTCCATCTGGCAACCAGCAGGACTTCTAAATAATCTAAATAGTATCTACATAAGAACCAGGCTGTCTATGGAGTAAGACAGCTTCAACTTTTACAGCCACAAGAAGCCTTTATTAACATAAAAGGAAATTATAAAAAATTAAGTTAGAACAGGAACAAGAGTCTGGCACGCTGACAAAAGACCCCAGGAATCTCTACATTAATCTTAAAATGCTGCTTTTGACTCTGTTGGAATATAGCATCATACACTCTCTGGTTTTAAAAACAAAACAAAACAAAACCCTTTGGGTTCAAAGGACTCTAGTACCAAAAAAAACCAACAAAAACCAGTTATAGGATAAGATTCAGATTAGTGAAAATCAATATAGAATTTCTTGCTTTGCAACACAAAATGACACCAAACATTTTAAGAATTTCTGGAAATATTAATATTTAATTACACAGACTTCACTAAGTCATGGATGAGGCCTTTCATGTCCATAGATGTCCATCTTCATTAAGAAAATGGTTCAGAATACTGCTGCTAATTGTTAAATAAATATACCATTGAACTACTCTTACATAAAAATTTTGATAATTCCTAATTCCCAAGTAAATAAACATCTCTCAGAGTACCCAGTATTTAACGTTCCAAGTTATTCCCACGAAGGATCAGGCCTTGCACTTCAGACCTAGCCTGTGTTTTTTTTGACCTGTTGGTGAATGATCCAAACCCAGTGGTGGTTTGGTGTCCTATATGAAATATTTTAATGATCTTGATTCCCCTGTCAAGTTGCCACTGAGATTTTCTGTCAGTTTCTTGGCAAAATGTAAAACCTGTGGGCCTCAAAAAACCCTGTGCTGGTGATCCTGTTAAGATAGATCAGCCTTGGAACTCTGCATTTTTGCTGTGCCTGGACTACAGTAGGAGAACTTCTATCTTTATCATTGTCCATCTGGCACCTTTCACAGGCAGGAAGAACAAAGAAGTAAAATGTACTGTTCCCTACCATCTGCTTCTGCTTGTAAAGTGTAGAAAGAGCCTGAAAGAGAAGAAAGAAAGAAAAAAAATTAAAATACCAACCCCTTCATTTCCCACCAAACTGTTCTGGCAGGTACACAGTTTTGCCTGTACTTCCAACATATCTTTGGGCAACCCCAGAGGCCCTTGTTTCCCTACAGCAATACAGCTGCTCAGTGCAGAGCATCCCAAATGCTCCTAGCCCCACATCTTCGTTCCCACGTGTCTAACAACCTAGAAAGAAAGGTTCAGTTGTTTGAGACTTGCTTTATTGGATCAGCCTCTGTTTTATCTAGAACAGGAAAATTCCTGTGGGTTTAATAGGAGGTGCTACCCTACAGATTTTCCCTGGTTCCACCTCCTTTCCCATCAGCCACATCCCCTCTTGCTGCAAGGCTGCATACACCATGTGCTGGCTCCACCACTTTTGTCTCTGACAGAAGTTTGGCCAAAAAGAGCAGATTTTCTGCTACTTTGATCATTTCCTGTGGTAAAAAGTGAAGGGAATTAACTGACCCATAGTCTTTTTTTCTTAGTTTTGAAAAATAACATGGATTTACATTTCCAAGTTCTCTTAAATAGTACTTGCTTTTCAATAGCATTTTGCTATTAGTTTACTGGTTGTCTTACAGAATTTTTTTTCTTTTTGTTAGAATCAGAGAATAACATCAGTCCCATCTCAAATTTGGAGATTCAACTGCTGCATTAAAACAATGCTGAACATTGCTGGGATGAAGCAGCAACCAAAAGGTAAGATCAAATTCACAAACAATACAAAAATGACAACTTTTTCCCTATTAAAAATTTCTTACATTAAAAAAAATCAACTTAATTCTCTTTCGGTGGGGACAGTGCTATTTCTGGCTACAAATGCTCATTGCATAATGTGTTTAGAAGTAAGTTAACCCTTTTATTAAATGTACTATTAGAGTAGATCATATGTGATATAAGCACCCTGAAATATTTTGTTTTGTTGAAATCACCAAGGTTACAGATCAGAAAACACTGCTCATGCTTGTCTAAGCCTATGTTGAAATAGTGACACTACCTGTTGACCTAAATGGTGCAAGCATTTGGGCAACAAGGACCTAGAATATGATGCCAAGTGATAATCAGTGACCTAGATGTGGCCTGCAACTGCACCCTGAAAACTAGTTCAGTATGTATTTTTTCTGTCCCAAAGAGTACAAAGTAAATGAACATGAATATACCCACTGAAATAACATAGCAGAATTAATATTTGAGAGGAATACATTCCAAATAAATTATCACAATATACATTAACTCTTCATATATGTGGCAGTAGAGCATTTAAAATACACATATGTACATGCTTTGTAGTGGAACCACACTCTTTCAGCTCAGAAAATGCCACAACGTGCTTATGTACATATAGACTTTTTCTAGTTAATAATTTACTCAGAGTGCATAAAAACAGTCCTACTTGTTTGCATCAAAGGCCTTTTCTTTGAACTTTGCTGTGTGGATTTTATGAATAGCACAGATTTTGACAGATACTCTCTTGAGCTGATGCCAGGGAGCATATGGCTTCCTTTGTGAGGGTTCTACCCTGGAAAGAAATGATTGAACATTTTGAAGTGTTAGAATTACTGCTAATTTAAAATGTTAGAGTAAGTTACTTTGATGAATTTACTACTTGTGTATACATATATTTTCTAATCAGCCTGATAATTCAAATAATGGCCTGAATTAACATTTAATGTTTTCTTTTATGAAAACTTAATTCCCCAAAACTCCACACACCTCAAAAGCCAAAGGGATGTCTAGAGCAGTTTGTTTTCCTGCATTGTTAAAAAAGGAAAAAGAGACATACTTCTATATACCTGCATGTACTTCAAAATACAATCAGAAAGGGGGGAAGAATCTTCAGTATCCTTGTTAAAACAAAAAGTGCAGTAAAGCACTTAAAATCTTACCACAACAAAAAACTGGCACCATCATAATTAATAATATATTGCCTTTCATATGCAGAGGTAACAAAACGGCTGCACTGTGATACAGATAACCTCAATAATGCATAAATGAATCAAAAAGAATCTAATTAGTTCAGCAGCACCAAAAATTATCAAGTAGAAACATCAAAGAGCCAGTGGGACGTTAGGGTTTTTTTTTGTCAAACATGCTGCAGAGCTGCCCTTCAGAATCTTCTGGTTTCTGTCTAGAAGCAGACCTCACAAATGTAGGTCACAGTAACTTAGGAGACCTGGAGATCGAGGATGCCACCCTAGTACCTGCACCCTCCCTGAGCAGCACTGCCCTGCAGCCTCCTCAGCACCATCTCCGCACGTCCCACACGAAGTTCTGCACCATCTAGGATCTCTGCAAAGGAAGGGTGGAGCCAGTTCCTCACCTCCTGTCTGCAGCCACAGAAGATAGCACATCCTGAAAGCATTACGTTGGCTACAACCCCTTTTTCCTCCTTCCCCTCAGTGCAACTGCGGAAAGAAGGAAGGGTAGATTGGGATGCTATCTTGGCTTCCAGGGAGACAAGGGAGGGACAGACAAAGGAGAGTTGAGCAGACAGCCACAAACACTACAGAGGCACAGGACCTCCCTTCTAGATGGCCTTGGCTTCCTATGAATCCTTCCAGAGTCCTACAGCTGTTCCTGCCATCCAGATGGGTAATGTGTGTGCACACACTTGAGAGCTTGCCTGCCCAGGCATCCAAGCCCAAAGTTAGAACAGTGCCTGTATATGTTTACTTATTTCTGAAAAAAAACAGTGAGAGAATATTTATATTATAGTGCATAGTTGCAGACATCCATGCCTCTGCAGCATATACTGCTAGGCTTCTATTGCTTCTATAGCTTAGTGAGAAAATCATACCCCAGAGGAAAGTAACTTCCGATTACTGATTTTTCATGAAGCAAAGTCCTAATCATACAATTTACTGTAGTCAGAAAAGTTCAATTTAAAATAAAACTTAGTACAGGGGTCCAAACTACTTAATAAATTGGGGTTTTTTTCTAAGCTTGAAGATATAGATATATAAGCTTAGCTTTTATCTCCTTCAACAGAATGCATTTGTCCACTGCCCAGTAATGTTTCACACCCCTTTGAAATGAAGTAAAACCATCACGTGTAAGAAAAACAATAATGCTATAAAAGGCAGACCTTTTGCTATTCCAGGACTGTACTATATCCAAAAGCAAAAGGTTTACTTCTTCGAAGGTTTAAACAGTACAGTACATGTACCGAAAAGGTTTAAACCATGGTAGTATCATTTTCTAAGGTACATTCTCCAATAGCTTTCAACATTGTTCAATTTGCAGACCTAGGAAAAAAAACCAAACCAATTATACAATGGAACTGGGCAGACAAAGCCTCCTTGACAGCAGCCTTGTCCTTCCATTTACCTTTCATGGAATGTATAGAAGGCAACATATCCCACAGGTCCACAAACGCCAGGTTGAAAAAACCCCATCATTGCAATTATGGAAAGCACTGCAGTATGCCCTAAGGTGCGCCCACTGCTCTCAAGGAGTTCAACTGGACTGGGCCTCAGAAGTTAGTTAACTTTTCCTGTTATCTACAGCATCAGACTTGAATGACTTTGACAAGAAATCTGTCCTGAGGAGCTCCAACACTCCGAGGAACCCAAGGGCCCACTCTGGCAAACCTGCACAACCCTCGGCGGACGCGCGGAACACGCAGGGCTACGGAGCAAGGTAAAGAAATCCCTACCAAATTAACACTGGGAGCAAAGAGATTTAACACAGATGGCCCACAACATCTGCAGAGGTGAAATACAAAGCATTCTCAAAAGATAACAGCGAATGCTGATAAAGACAAACAAAGCCAGGCTATGCCCCGCTGCAGCCGCGGAGCCATCTCTCCCATAAATACAACCACAGCCTATCTCCAGCACAGGCGTCCTGAGGAGGAGGGGTAGTGCTGGGGGAGGGACAACACTTCTGAAAATACAAGAACTGAATTGAAGCCTGTACACTGCTGTCTAGAACTAGTTACATTTGTACCACCCATTCCCTGGGGGAAATGACATACAATGCAAACAGGCCTAGTTGTTCAAGTATGAAGAGATTCGGAGAAAGACATCTGAGAAACATAACATTTTAATAGATGAAATAAATACTCCAGTACATGCAAGATAAAAACTGACATTGGAAAACAAAACAAAACAAAAATTAAAAATCACTTCTGTTATAGTGTAATTTTTTTGTTTGTTTGTTTAAACACTCACAGTAGCTTTTCCCCCAGTTTGGAAATCAACACGTGGAAAACATAATCACAACCTCCAGTCCTTCCACTCCTACACACCAAATGCACTTCTAACCTAACACTTGATGCAGAATAACAACAACAAAAAAAGTCATACAAAACAAAACCAAACAAAAATAGTCGCTACATCCATCATCTAGGTGGTGTTGGGCTTTTTTTCATTTTTTCAAATGAGTGAGAACTGAGGTAACCTTTCTCCTGCACAACCAAACAGTAAAATTTAGAAGGGAAAATTCGGAAGACAAGACAAGACAAACTTTAAAAACCGCACCCAGCGCGATTAAAGCTTTTTTTTTTTTCCTTTTTTTTTGTTGTTTTTTTTCTAAGATACCCCCACCTCCCCAAATATAAAAGAAACCCAAACTTTTAAACAGTTGCTATTACCATTTCTGTGAAGACCTTGTTGAATAAAGTTAAATTTATCTGCAGATACTTGCTCGATCTTAAACTAAAAAGAAGCCCAAACTGGCTACTTTTATTAGTACATATAGTTTGAATATGTTCTGCTTCTTCACCACATGAAATCAAAAGGATTGGGCTTATCCGAGCAAATTCTTTGGTATACAGAAAAGGGGTGAGGAGGTGGGATATATTATTTTCCTTTAGCAATGACTGGGATTTAAACAGAAGAATGTGGGGGTTAATTCACAGAATTGGAGTTCACTGGCGGTAAAGTCCTGGGTGAAGATCTTTCTCTTAGTGCCTGAGATAACAGGTTGCAACCATCGGAGACGGCGCAAGCTGAGTTCCTCAACCTTTCCCTGTAATCGCTCATTTTGGTGCTACTTTCGGGGTGTTGGGCTATATCCCTGAGGCATTGGGTCAGGAGCACACAAGCAGATACCACACTCATGGCTCCTCCGAGGATGGCAGTTTGCACAGCTTTGCCCTCCGGATTAATGGTGGCAGCTTTACCCAAAAACTGGGGCTCAGTGGCAAAGCCCACCAGAGCGTAGACAGACTGCACCAAAGGTCCACTGAACAAGACACACCTGTTCCTGGTCAGTTCGCTGGGTGAAGTCTTGACCTCTTTGACACACGCCAAGAGGGCAGAGGCGCTGGTGCTCATACATTTGACACTGAGTTTGAACTGCTCCTTAGCAAATTTATCCTTGGATTTCTCACTGGCCAGCACGCAGGCATCTGTCAGGAATTTCAAGTTCTTGGACATGTTCTGAGAAACCTCCAGCAGGAGCTGTGGGCTCATATCTGCCAAAGGGGTGGTCTTCAAGACCCCGCAGCCGTGCTCCACCTCGTGCCTACATCGGGTCACCTTGTAGCGATCCACCAAGCCAGGCATAGCAGGCTGGGCCCCTGGAGTCTCCACTGCAGCCAGGTAGGCAGCGTGGGCAGAGCATTCGGTCAGGGAGACCACCAGCTCCCCCATCTCCATTAGGCTTTCCCCCACCTCCCCGAAGCGTCCCATATTGAGCTGGCTCTGGACGTCATGGGTCAAGATGGAGAGTCCTTTGGTCCTGGCAATGATCGTGTCCCTGCACTTCTCGAAGGACTCACCAAAGACAGACAGGCTCTCCGTGTTCACCGGCCTGGTCTCGCTCGACAGCAGCAGCAGATCAGCCACCAGTTGCATCTTAATCTTGCAGTGGTCGCAGATAGAGATGAGCTTCTTCCTCTGCAGGGAACTGCTGCTGGGGATGCCGCCGCCAGACACCTCGCTGCTGGACTTGCCAGAGCCGCCGCTAGCCATAGCGCCGGGGGGGCACTCGCATGCCGCTCGCTACCCCACTGCCACCGCCTCTGCCACCGCCGCCCGAGCAGTCCCGACTGAGCCCGGCAGGATCGCTCTGCCTTTTCCGCAACATCATTCCATTAATCGCCGGGAGGCAAGAAAAGGCTCTGGGCGCCGGGGCCGTCGCTGCTGCGGGGAGCGAGCTCCGCCGGGGCGCCCGCCCCGCTCCGACGCCAGCCTCCGCTCCTACGGCGCTCCCGCGGCGGGTCGGCGCTCGCTGGGAGCCCGCGGGCCCCGTTCCGACATCGTTTAGCTGAAATTGTATTTCTATTTGCTTTATTTTTTCCTTTTTTTTTTTCTCCTTTTCTTTCGCACGCTGGCTTCTCTCCCTTCCACCACCTCCTCCGGCTTCCCGGCTGCTGGATCCTGCGCGAAGTTCCCTTTACGAGACGGAATACCTCAGTGACGCCCAGCAGTCGTACGGAGTTGGGGCGGGGGCGCAGCCCTCCAAGTTGCTACCGTGCCCCCGGCTCCTCTGGTCCCCGAGCGCCAGCCGGGCGCAGCTCGCAAGGGCCGGAGGGGCGGCGGCTGCGCACCATGTGCCGCCCCCGGCGCGCCCGCCGCGGCCCCGCGCC